>VWYP01033526.1:25297-45086 GCA_013400435.1 Pycnonotus jocosus
TTTTTTTTTTTTTCCAAAGTGATTTAGAGATTCCCCCAATTTTCAAATATGAGCCAACAAAGTTTGGGGTCAAGTAAATTGTAAAAGAGATGTTATCCAGAAAGATGTTAAAGTAAATGCTAACATTAACTTTCAAAAAAAGTAACAATGTGATTGTGTTAGTGAAGGAATTTGGGCAATAGGTGTCAATAACTGTCCTGGTTCTGATGCCTTAAGTTTTAGCTTTCATGTTTTTGGATTCTGTGCTGCCTAGGGATTCTGAGCCTCACATTCAGTGTCAGTCAGCTCCTTTCACAGAGCAGGGAGACAAAACAAATCATTTTCCTGCTGAAGACCTTGGACAACTTTTAGGCTCAAAAATATAAACAATGGTGGGCTGGAGGAAGGAACAAGAAGGATGGGACCTCACAACCTGAAGCTGTAAATGGACAATTAAACCCCAATATGCAAATGGACCAAAACTTATAAAAATGTAAGATCTCATGACAGGTCATCCATTTTGTGACCATTCTTAGTCTACCTTGGATGTATCCCTGGTCAGGCTCTTGTCCTGCCCAAGGTGGATCCTGGAGGCCTTTCAATAAATGCCTACTTTATTCTCTGTCTCTGTCCAGTCTCTGTTCCAGGTCAGCCTTTCCAAGGCATCAGTTCTGGCCAGGACAGGGTTAATTTTTTTTGCAGTAGCTGTGAGGGGACATGGCTAGGACCCAGAGGTTATTCTATACTCCTTACATTGCAGACAGGGAAAAGAGACTATTTTCTGGGAAGAAAAGGTTCCTTCTGGTCAAGAAAATGTGATGAAGGGAGCCATTGGTACTGTCTGTCATCAGGGTTTTTTATGTGTGGATTGTGTCTTTTACTCTCTGTCATTAGCAGTGTTGCTGTGACTGTTTTCTTTCCCTTATCCCATAGCTATTTCCAGTAAATTGTTCTTTTCTCAACCTGTGTTCTTTGCTTTTGTGTTTCCAGTTCTCTCCATCCTGTCACAGGGGAGGGAGACAGTGGAGTGGGGAAACTCTCAGTGGGGACACTGAACTGGGAAATTTTGTCCCAAAACCCCAACAGCCTTATTTGGTGCCCAGTGGCAGGCTCCAAGGGTCTGAGATGACAGATCTGATGGGATGCACCAGAGTGAATTTAGGGTCTGTTTAGCCAGTAATGAGCAGGCTCCTGTGCTTGCCATGGGGCTTGTTTCCATGACTGTCCATCAGAGTCCAGTGCTTGTTAGTGGCTTTCACTCCTTGCTGTGCTGCTCTACTTCTCATCACCTCATGTACTGTGCCTGGGGATGTTTTGATAACAGCCCTGGATGGCAGGTGGCCAGGGCATGACTGTGCTGGGCAGGCTGGGACTTTGTTCTGAGCTTGAGTCGAAGAGATTGTGAGTTCTGAATGAGTAGACAGTGGAGGAGATCCACCTGCAGCCCATGGAAACTCCCTGCTGGGACAAGTGGATGCCTGAAGGAGGATGTGACCCCATGAGATGCCTGTGATGGAGCAGGTTTGCTGGCAGTGCCTGGGATGCCACACTGGAGCATTCTGTGGAGAAATGCAGCCTGTGGGAAGGATCCATGTTGGAAGAGTTCAGGAAGGACTGTCCCCTGGGGCTGGGATGCCTCACTGGAGCAGGGGAAGCAAAGATTCCCTTCCAGCCCCTGGTAAAGACCATGGTGGAGCAGCTGCATGTCCCCCTGCAGCCCATGGAAGACTAGGATCTGGACTATAGCAGGAACCCTTTGTTGCAGCCAGGCTGGGGAAAACAGGAGGAGTTCATGGCAACATTAAACCAGATTGACAGAGCCCAAAATGAACAGGAGTGAAGATTGCAATGAATGTACCTTTAAATCATTGCAAGCCATGATTTGAGTGATGAGTTACAGGCATTTCTGTAACAGAAACCACACACACCTGTGGAGGATAAGCCTTGCAAGATGCAGGTGCAGCAGTGACCTGACCTGAGCTGGCTTTGGTGCCCAGTAACTTCATGGAACTCCCCACCTCTCCTGTCCTGAGTGTGATGCCTGGAACAGAGACTAGACAGAGTTAAAGAATAAAGTAGGTATTTATTAAAAGGTCTTCAAGGATACACCTTGGGCAGCACAAGAGCCTGGCCAGGGCTACACCCAAGATGGTCACAAAATGGATGATTGGTCATGAGGTTTCACACTTTTATAAGTTTTCAGTCCTTTTGCATACTGAGGATAATTATCCAATTATAACTTCAGGTTATGAAGTCCCGTCCTCCCAGCTTGCTCTCTTCAGTCCAGCACTGTTTATGCTTTTTAGCCCTGGAGCTTGTAACCATTGTCCTTGGTCCCAAGCTGGAAAAGGATTTGTTCTGTCTACCTACCCTGTGAAGAGAACTTACTAACACTTAATATGAGGCTCAGAGCTACACACCTAGGCAGCCCAGAATCTGAAAAACATGAAAGATAAAACTTAAGGCACTAAGTGACCACCACTACAGAAGCAGCCCAAAGTCATGGACTAAATTATTTCAATAGACATTTTGTGGACATTTTGTAGGGGTGCTCCATAGATGAAGTGAATGATATTTGTGTGTTGTAGTAAAGAAGGGAAAGGGAGTGGTGGGCAATGAGGTTGTGCAGCATAGTGTGGGATCTTAGCATGATGTAAATAATATGGGATAGGGGTGGAATGTGCTGGGTTTTGGCTGGGGTAGAGTTGATTTCTTTCCCAGTGGCTGGTGTGGGGCTGTGTTTTGGGTTTGTGCTGAGCACAGGGTTGATAACACAGAGATGTTTTTGTTATTGTTGAGCAGGGATCACACAGAGCCAAGGCCTTTCCTGCTTTTGGTACCAGCCATGCTCGTGAGGAAGTTGAGGGTGCCTGGGATGGTGGGAGGGGACACAGACAGGACAGGTGACCCCAACTGACCAAAGGGATATTCCAGACCATGGGATATCATGTTCAGAATATAGAGTGGGGGAAGATGGAGGAAGGCAGGCACATTTGAAGTGATGGTTTTTTCTTCCCCAGTCACCATTACCTGTGATGGGGCTCTGCTCTCCTGGAGATGGCTGAACACTGCCTGCCCAGGGGAAGTGGTGAATTAATGCCTTGTTTTGCTTTGCTTGTGTGTGTGGCTTTCCCTTGTTAATCTGACTTTGTCTCAACCCACAAATTTTCTGGCTTTTACCCTTCCCAATCTCTCCTCAGGATCCAGCTGGTGGGGGAGAAAGTAAGTGGCTGTGTTGGGATGAAATCACAACAATAGCTTACGTGCACTTGGATGTGTCACTTCTCATTGAAGTGAGAAAACTTATCAATTCTTTTGTTGTTCTATGGTTGCAATAACCAAGGAAATGTTGGCTTTGTTTTGCAAGTTCATCTAGTAAAGCATCACAGTTACAATCCAGCCAACACACAGAAATTGTACAGAGGAAAACAGACTGAACTGCTATCTTAAGAGCATTATGTAGACAATATATTTTAGGTTTCTAGCTAGAGCCTCACATAACCCTACCTTTTATTAAAAAAAAAAATCGATTTAAGAGGATTCCACTATATATCTGAAAAGTAGCCTGCATTGCGGAATTTAATAGGATTATGCTATTGATTCCATCTTTACAATGCTAGCTAGTATTTGGTACTTGTGAACTGCAGACTATTATGTGACTGAACACAAGGGAAGAGGGATTAGTCTGTAAAAGAATAAGCAGCTTTCCCTTAAACTGCCCTGAACCTAACATACACCTGTTTTGGTCTGTTTAGTAAATGCCAACTAACAAAGCATCAGTGGCAGCAGCACTCCCTAAAAATGGATATCTTCTTACAGTCACTTACTCAGTCTCCAAGTAGGAGATAATCAACATTGTGAAGTCATGTCTGTTGCTGTAATGCAGCTGTTTACAGTTTCTTCAGAACATTCTACCTGTGTCTTTAATCAAAGAAAAGCTACTAAAAAGTTGTCTGGAAACTCATGTCATGTATTGATACTAATGTATCTCCTGGCAATTGAAAGTGCTTTTGGCTATTTTTGAACTTAATGGAATAAATGCCCAATTGAAATACGGTTTCTATGAAAGTGTATTTTCTGGAATGTAGCTCTTTTTAACTGAGAAAATAGTTTTATGCACTAAATCACTTTCTGACATACCAGCATTTTCTGTTTGTTATTATTATATTTAGTGACCATGGCAAATCCTTCATGTTTGCAAAACCTGTTGACCTCTGACATCTGATACCCTTTGTGATGACAAGTATTTATATAGAATGTATTGTCTAAAAATTTGAGGAAATAAATTATGGTTTTAAAGGAATTTGATATGTCATCTTCTCTTTCTCCAGTTCCTCTTCCCTCTGCACTGTACTGAAATCTTTTTCTCTGTCTTTGGTACCCAAATCTCTTCCTCTATCTTTAGCACTGAAATATTTTTCTGTCTTTAGTAGTAAGAGTCTACTAAGCTGTTGCTTTCCTTTAGTTTTTGATGGCTCTGCTTCTAGAAGGCAGATGGCCAGCTGTGAAAACACCAGTACAGCAGAGCTACATAGAACCTGCCAAGGGTGAACACCAGCAAAATGCTGAGATCCCAAAACCCAAATTATACATCTCTCAGATAAGCTTTGAATTTTCAGTCTTCCCTGGCTCAACAGCCTATGCTGAACTGTATCAGAGAAATGGTTATAATGTCATCTTTACCTTTGGGGTAGATGGCGAAAAGCTGTATAACCGTTCTCCTCTCTTTTCTTTTCAGGGTTGGTTAAAAAAATGAGGATGTGGAGACAAAGAAACCTTTGATAATTTACACATTATTCCATCAGCTTTACATTTCTGAAGGCTGCAGATGATGGTGGGTTTCAAATCTTCAAGAAATGAGGAAGCAAAGTAAAAGTTGTGTCAGGACATCAAGAGCACAGTGTAGAGCACTTGTAGAGCAAACACCTGCCTGGCAGCTTTGTCTAAATGCTTTGGCTCCTCACAGCTGCATGCTTGCTGACAAGCCATGCCCCTTCAACCCCCCTCAGCCTGAATTCAAACCCACTTAACACCAAGAGAGATTTTTAGACCTCAGGTATGAGGGTGGTGATCTTTCGTTTAGTTCGGCTTTTCTGTGGATGTCAAGCAATATTGGCTTCTCTCTTTTTCTCTTTGGCTCTATCGTGTCCCCATTCAGAGCAAAGTGTGGTAATAGGAGGTGAGAGGAAAAACAAGCCTTTTAGGAGGTGAAAGGGAAAACAAGCCAGTGACCCTTGTGGTTAGTAGGGATTAAAGCTATGTGTGATGCGAATGCTTCTATAAATCTTACTTTAGGAATAAATCTATATTTATTTTTATATATGGAAACTAATGTTATTGAGAAATGTCCAGTTTTTGTGCTACTCTGTTGAATTAGCATTTAAAATTCTTTAAAAATCTGAGATTTTACTGAGTGTCCTTCTCTGTGGCTAGCCTGTCAGTAATATGTATTTAATATACATATTTAAAAGCAGGCCAGGAAACTGTTGCTTTTGCACAATAGCAGGAACAGCACTCCAGTTGCTTCATGGGGATTTTTTTAAGAAGTCTGTTTGTTAAATTATACACGTGCAATTAATGCTGATGGTTGCTGCTAAAATATCTGATATGAATTGTAAGCACAAAGCTTCCCATTTCTGTAGAGCAACAGGGAGGTAGTGCCAGGTAATGGCATTCACTCAATGTTCTCTGTCTCATCAGTCAAAGGAAAGGGTAGAGGGGACAGTGTATCACTGCCAGCTGTAAAATATATCTGGAAACAATATGCCTGAGTGCATGGGCTCAGGGAGGACACTGAGAAAACATCATGAAGTGTATCCTGTCCTTTATATGTTTCTGGCAATGAAAGTTGGATTTATTAGCAGTTTGTTGCTACAGTAAAAAGCATTCACAAGATTTACAGCTGAAACAATAGCTGCAGATGTTCAGTTCTCTTGTATTTATTGAAGGTTTTGTTGAGCTCATGGCATCCTTTGAGTAATTGCCATCTGAGGCATGTTTTGTAACAAGGACTGTGTCAGAGTTCTGTGTCACTGTATTTCATAAAGTTCTACTAGGTCTTTAGGAAAAGGGAGTTCAAAAACATTAACAAAAACAAATGTGTGGGCAAGTGGTAAAGGTGACAACTAACTGGCTGCCAGTCAGGATTTATACATTTAGAGATCATCTCCTCAAGTAATGATGGGTTTTGCATTTTACTTTAAAACAGAATAACCATTATCTTATTGCTGGAATGAGTTTCCAGAGTGTGCATTGAAGCAGCCCAGAATGCTCTCAACCATTTTAAAAGAAGACAGAGAACTGTATTGTAGTCTGAAGTATTTTCCTTTCCTTTCTAGTAAAATGAAAAGGTAATAATATGTGTAAATCATGGTAATAGAATAACACCGTGTTTAGCTCACAAGAATTCTTGCAGTATTTAAGACACACACTTGCAAAATTGAGGATCTTTGTGTTTAGCTGAACTTTGTAGAAGTTAGAGAATTAAATGTAACTTTGAGTGTATCAAATATCTTCTATACATGATCATTCTATTCTTTTTTTTTCCCCTTTTCTTATGGTTTTGAAGCACAATTTAACCCAGAATCTGAAGACTGAGCTAAGTCCATGCTTTGTGCTAGTTGTTTCCATAAATACCCTGTGTGAGGCCACAAAGTCTGGCAGAAGACACAGTTTTACTGTTATTGCACAAGAGTCATTGATTTGTATTTAGTAGGGAATAAAAAGTAGAAAAATGATGTAATTTTGAAACCAAATACTCACATAACATGTATTATAAGGAATATACTTTCTGTATAGCTAATTTCAGAACTCTTACTACATCATGTGCACTATCTTTTTGTAAAAAAAACATCAAATTCAAATTGGTTTGATTTTTTTCAATATACCCATTTCAAAGTGCAGACGTTCTGACTTTTCTGATTTTTCCCATGAGGTGTACGGGACACTTAGTGATTTGTATCTTATTAACTCATTTCAATTCTGTGCTTAGTTCAAGCCCCCTTCCTTCAGCATCTCTAATGGTTTTTGCCTTTACAATCTCTTGATCTGAAAAGGTGCATAATAAGCAGTTGTCATTCTAATATTTCAAGGCCCAAAATATATTGTTGACTGATTCCCTAGTATATCTGTAAAACTGTTCATTTTTTTTGATCATTTTCTGTTTCATTTTTTTGTTTCATTTTTCATATCAGTTCATTTTTTGTCATTGTCACAGAAGAAATTAAGGCCAAAACTTAGGGATGGAGGCTGAAAGACTTGCTTTTAGTCCTGTATATTGTCAGAAGTTTTCTTATCCTTGTCTGGAGGATTAGACAGGATTTTTAATGGATATTCCTGTCAGTAGCAATTGGGTCACCAGCTGAACCCCAGCACTGCTCTGTGAGGTGAGGCCAGTTCCACCACTTCCAGGGGTGAGTTCCACCACTTCCAGGGGTGAGTTCCACCACTTCCAGGGGTGAGTTCCACCACTTCCAGGGGTTCCACCACTTCCAGGGGCTCTGGGGGACCCTCAGGGCAGTGCTCAGCTCCTAAGGGGAAGCAGGAGGCAAAAGACTCAGGAGTGAAGTTGAGCCTAGGAATGGGGCAGGAAGGTGGGTTTAGTTTTTGGAGTTTTTGCCAACCGGTGAGGGAGCTCCGTGTCCTTTACCAACACCCTGGAGATTTTTTTCTTCTCACACAGTTCCCCTGTCTTGCTGAGAAGGGCAGAGAGGGTGGTTGGCTGACAGCCAGAGCTAACCCACCACAGACCCATCTATAACCCTGTTTCTAAAAAAACCCCACCAACAAACTCCCAAGACTCCAAACAAACAAAAAAAAAGCTGCTACTGAAAATGTAAAAAGAAAGTAACAAGAATGATGGCAATCACTTCTATTTCCTTTTCAGAAGGAAATTAAAATGGTGCTGTTTAGAAATGCCAACTAAAATGCCTCCAGCATTTTAAATAAGACTTTAAAATAATACATTAAAATTAGCATTTTCCCCTAGTTTCTTTTTTGCAAAGGAAAAACACCGAGACTCAAAATAATTACTATAAATAAAATATTAAAGAGGAGTCATTTTTACTGCATTGCCTGCATTAGCAGTGTAATAATTTCTTTTGAAGAATGCCATTACCTCTAGTAAATATTTAGTCCCTGTGCTTACACAAACCCAAGCTGACTTTATCTGAAATCAGTTGGACAGCCAAAGGCAGTGAACTGTTGATGCACGTGATGAATGGTATGTAATTATTTAGGCATCATAGTGCAAATCCATTTCCAAATAAAGCAAAGAGCACTCAGTTATGGAGATGCTACAAGGCATCATTTTGGGGCTTGGCTCAGGAATCACTAACTTCCATCTTGGGCACCAGGAGGAACGTAGGTATCGGAATGCAGAGTTTGGTATTCTTGCAGCTGCTGTTAGGACAGAGAGAGGACACAGTTTCGAGCTGTGTCAAGGGAAATATAGGTTGGATATTAGGAAAAAGTTTTTCATGGAAAGACTGATAAAGTACTGGAATGGCCTGCCCAGGGAGGTGGTGGAGTCACCATCCCTGGATGTGTTTGAAGAAAGACTGGATGTGGCACTCGGTGCCATGATCTAGTTGAGGTGGTTTTAAGGTGTAGGTTGGACTCGATGATCCTGAAGTTCTCTCCCAACCTAGCCATTCTGTGAACTTCTGTGAACAGTAGTTTTCTAGTCCTCTCTCTCTCCCTTCCTTGCACAGATCTCCTTGCACTAGTCCATCGTGCAAATGAGTTAAATCATGGAAGACCCATTTAGGAAAGCAGCCAGGTAACCAGAGCCCTGCTGATGCTGGTGAATCCTGCTCTTTGGTTAAGATAAATGAACATCCTTCCCCTGAGATTGAAAATCATGGAGGCCATTTTTCTGGCTGAAGATTTATTGAAGTTTTCAACTTGAAGGGAAAAGGCAGAATGGAAGAGAGTTTTCTAGTTCAAAGTGATGAGAGGGTAAGAGAGGACTCTTTCCACCTATGGAAAAGTACAGACTGATAGTGGTGGTAGAGCACAGGCAGGCAGATATGTCTCTGTTTAGGAGACAGGAGTGTTGTCCCATGTGTGCAGCACCAGTTGAGTCTAGTGGGCCAGTTTTAACTTGTGCTTCCATCTAGCTTTGCTGTTTTATTGTGTAAATCTTTTCTGTGTAAAGAGCCAGCTGAACAGTTCTATTAGTGTGTTGTTTTTCAAAAATGGGAGGAGAAAAATGGCCTATAACTATCACGACAGTTATTGCTGTTCTAAAATTCTAATTTCTACTGTCTAAAATTCCTTATCTTGAGAATTTCTTCCAGTCCTTTATTCATAATCAAAGCTTTTCCCAGACAGTTACGAGTCACTGTAGCCACATGGGTTAGATCTGGTTATGCTTTGATGGTCTGGAGAAGATTATGTTCAGAGCAGCTTTTGTGTGTTCTTTCACTCTGCCATTTATGAGTGAACTGCCATAGATAATTTCCTTTCAAATATTTACTGGATTTTCTGTTTTCACGTTTTAAGTCTTCATTTGAAATAACAAAACAATTTTGAGCAAACATTTTGAGTAGAGCCAGAAGCTATAAGTATTTCACTATTTAATAAAATAGTGCTGCAAGATGTAAATGATTAAATAAAACATGTTTTAGATAATTTTAATTGCATAATTTAAAACTACATATTCTTTCACACTCCCAGATGGAACAAAACCTTGATATATTGAAACTCATATTTTTGGGTTCTCAGTGACTAAAATTATTTCTTTTTTTCCCCTTTTTTCTCCATTGGGATACCGTAGGAAATGGCCTTCCTTCACTGAAAGCTAAAATACAAGGATTAAGCCATTAGGAAAAGAGGTAGGTAACTTGTTTTGCAGTTTTATCTTCAGTTTATGGACTATATGTTTAAAGAATGATGCAGTCTCTTGAAAGATCATAGGAATCATAAGTGATAAAATTGAAAATTGGAGGCATTAGGGTCAGGTAATATAATTTAGGAGTATTGTGAATAAAAGTCAAGTCTCATTGTACTTCTCTTTACTGAAAAGGTCAAGAGTGATTTTTGTTAAAAAATTCTGAATGCTTTCTATTTGAATAATGAAAACAGGAAATGAAAACTATTTAAAAACTGGTTAATGTGAAACAGTTAAAAATGTATGTTTTCCTTCAGTGCTGTAGAAAGGTTTGTGTTGCAAGAACAACATTATTTTCAGAGTTTATTGCATCTGTATTCAATTTGTGCTGCTTTCCTTTCTGAAACACAAAGCTCAAGCTGCATTACTGTGCTGTGAGAATTTCATCAGAATTGAATGCAGCTATATATTTGCGTCCTGGCAGTCTGGGGAGGAGGGTCACACGTTTACAATAAGTACAAAGCACTTTGATGTTCTCTTTTGTCCCTGAGTAGAGGGCAGGCTGTGTGAATGGTTTTGATAGCTCTTTCACGACAAGCTTATGTGAAACTAAACTGCAGACCCTGCTTTGAAGCAAAGTCAGCAGTGAGGGCACGTAGATTTCCAGTTAAAGAGGAGAAGGTGAAAGAAGTAAAAAGAGAAATAAGGGTAGAAAAAGAAAAGTGTAGATTAAGCAAAGCAGATAAATACATAACTAAGATTAATTTGTGACTTGGGATCCTGGGCATTGATTATGGCTTTCTTATGTTCCTGGGAATTTTTTTTGCAGTGCTACTGAATGCACTCTTTCTGTGTTGGGGTTGCTTTATCTTTTCTTTTTAAATCTGGTGGACCATTAGCCTTCAAAGTCCCAAGCTCAGCCCTGATAATATGTTCCCAGCTGGAGGTTCTATAACAACCTGAGACTATTTCTTCCTGGAATAGAAGTACACGTTGTGGTTATGTTTTGATAATGCATCTTTACAACTAATATTCAGATGTCATTTCCTGCCCTTGCTGTCGTCTTGTTGGCAAGATGACAAGGGGATAAATTAAATGATATGGATTCTTTGACATCATGTGTGATTTTTCAAGTAGTATTTTGACATTAACTTGTAAAATTACTGGTGGAAATTAATTATGGTATTACTTTGCCACCAGGAATTGTCAAGTAGATAACTTTGTTGACTAACGGGGAGAAAACCAGAGGGAAAAAAAAAATGTTTTTAAAAGAAAAACAGCCTTTTACTTAACTCATCTAGTTAATATCTATTAAATACTGTACAAGTATGAAGTTTAAAAATATTGGGAGTATAGAAGAGAATGGTGTACATTCCTTGCTTAAAATGATATTGAATATTGAATAGTTGAACAGCAAAATTAAGCTTTTCTGTCCTAATCTGCTACATTGGAGTCTAGGGACAAAAAAAAAAAAAATTTAAAAAAAAAAAGTAGAGGCAGATTTGGTGTTATAAAGAACATCTGCTAAATACCTGCTAAATATCTGTCAGTTCTTTGAGGGACGGGCAGACAGAACCACACACAGAAGTGTAAGGTAATCTTAGGCATAGTACAAAGAGAATCATAAGACAGATGGCAGCACTTCCCTGCACCTGCTTTAGACAGATGAGCAGCCTTCCTTTGGACTTTTTTTTTTAATTATTATTTTTGTCTTTCTTTAGAGTAAGGTGTTTGGAAATTCAGTTATGTTTAAGTTGGGCTTTTTAGTGCCAGTGGTTATAAGACACAGACATCTTGGTAATTCCACTGAAGTCATCAGAGCTATGTCCTTGCATCAGCAGAATATGATTTAAATATTTAAACTCCAGAAACTCTTCTTAATCTCTTTCACAGGTTTTTATTTGCCCAACACATTGTAGTAATTACACAATTTTTTATATACTGGTGTAGGTTTTTATTGACTTGGAAGAATTATTAATTCATATTTCATAACCTTACCTCTGTTAAGATATTAAAGGGGCCCTGGCAGAAGGGGGAAAATCATAGAACAGATCAGAAAATCTTTGCTGCAACAGGAGTATAGGTACAAATGAATTTATGGAATAGAAAGGAAAATATAGGACTGAAGAGTCAGAATGAGTCAGATGAGTCAGAATCACGCAAATGAACAGATGCCCTGCAATAAATAGAAGAAGAAATGGATATTTAATTAAACAAACAAACAAACAAAAAGTAGACTCGGCTAAAAGTAACATCTGCAAAGTTTATTTTATGGTATCAGAGCAGCAGGTGTTGCTATGTGGCAGTAGCTTAACTCTGCTTTGAAAGTATTTTGCAAAAGCCAGATTGTGACAGCACAGCTTCAGCTGTCAAGTATCCTGCTCCAAAAGCAGCCCCATTAGCTTCCCTTGAGCTCATGCAATGTTTCTGGTGATTTCAAAGGATTCCCTTTGCTGCACAAACTTTGGAACTCCATTTGGGTATTAGACATGCCAGCTGGAATGGACAAGACTGAGAGTTTGCAGGTCCTCATGTATTTTTCCTTTAAAGATGGTTGTTATTGCCCCACAGAGTGGGCAGAGTCATCTTGAACCTCAGAAGATATGCATCTAAACTATTTCCAATTTTGGAAAAATAAAACCAGCCAAACTTTCTTCTTAACTGTAGCTCCTGCCACTTCATATTATTAAGGTGGAAAATTTAAAATGTAGTTTTTCTTGTTCCCTGAGTAGAGGCTTCAGCCCTTTGCTTGTAAGAATAGAATAAATCCAAATGAAAATGAGGGGCTCGATCTTCCACACTAGTGATGCTGGATGTACTTCCCTGAAACCAGCATCAAGACTACAGGAAGCTGTAGAAATTCTTAATTCTGTGGGTTATTTGTCTAAAGAATCCTGATGATGAAGAATTTTATCCTTGGTTTTGAAAGGAGGAGAGTAAAAGTTCAGTGAAGTAATTTCCTCTCCTAATGAGGTATATGTAATCTCCTTTTGAGCTCTGCAGTAGGGACCAGTGGTGGAACTGGATTTCAGATGGTGTGTGGTAGGTCAGAAGCCTCTATTAATTGTGAGATGGTGAAGCATGCTGGTAAACTGGTGGGACTGGCTAACACAAGAGGAGGAGAGAAGCGAGGCAAAAGAAGCAGTGGACAGAAGGTGTGACAGTAGCAAACAGGTAAAGCCAGTGTTTGCTGCACTCCTTGCTCCAGAGGATTTTAGAAACACACTAAAGCTCACCTTCTTCACTGAGAAACTCTTGGAACAGCCTCAAACTACAGTACCAACAGAAAAAAATTGAGAATAAAACAAGAAAATGAACTGCAGCAAATCTAAAGTTAGCATAGTGTCACCTTAGAGTCCTCGGGAAACTGAGAAATGAAGTGACTGAGCAAACGGTTGAGTAGCATGACCTTGCAAAAAATCAGCCCTGATTTCAAGGGAATAAAAGGTGGTGGCTGCAAATTCTGCTTTTGTTTGACTTTGTGAAGAAAGCTGGTATGATGCCACTAAAAGTCATGCAGAACTGCACTGTTCATAAATGCAAATCAATGAATGCACTTAAGGACAAGTTAAAACAGCTTCACTGATGTAAAAGCAATGCTGGGCTCTAATTCAGTTCTCAGCAGTTAGGAAAGACAGCTTGGAATGATATTAAAAAACCAGACAGGGCCCAGAGTGGGAAAGAACAGAGGTGTGGAAGAGGGGAAGTTCTTAAAAGAAAGATGAAACTGACTCTTCAAATGACAAAAAAAAACTGCTGAGGTGAAATATGATGGAGATTTAAGAAATCATGAGAGTATAGAACAGGTGAATGGGGAGTGATTGCTCACTGTTTCTGACAATGCTGGTTCTAAAAGGTGCCCAATGCCATTATTCAAGCAGCAGTTCCAAAGTGGAAAAATAATATCCCTCTTCCCCCCTGGGGAGAGGTTAGTCACTTAAACTTATGCTTTCCAGAGGTAGGGAGTCCAAGAGAATAAGAAAAAATTTAGGAAAAAAAAATCCAGTGTCCATTAGTGACTAAAAAACCTCTTCCCTAAAATGGATTGTCAGATGCTTGTGTGGTGTTGGAGGGAGGGGTTTTTCTCCCAGCACATATTGCCTGTCACATTTGTGCTCTTTTCCTCAACACCTGTGAGTAACTTTTTGTTGGAGGTCAGGTAACAAGACCAGTAAGCCTTTGTTCTGATGATCTGGAAAGATTTCTCCATTCAAATATTGCAATTACTTTAAAATTTAGGCATCCTGAAGAAAAAAGTGTAACAAATTTCTTCCTTAATCAGGGCAACTTTCATAGTTACAGCTGATGGGAAGAAGTTGTTCAAGTCCACTTTGAAGAAAAGCAAGGCCTGGCCTTCAGCAGTAGGCATGGACCTAATAGTTTTGGCTCTCTGCTGATATTTTGCTCTGCAAGTGCCTGAATTACTCTGGTAACTGCATATGCTGTGAAACTCTGTGACAAAATGGAGCAAAATCTGAAATTAAAGCTCTGCAAATTGCCTGGCAAAGGCAGGGACCTTGTTTACTGAATTTGGATGCTTAGACCTGGCAGCTCTGAGCATCTCTCTTTCTCAGATTAAATTGATTCACAGTGAGCCTGAACCATGCTGGCTATGACAGAGCAAGCCACTGGGATCAGTGTGTAGGTGCATCAGCTGTTAAAATGCAGCGTTAGGAATAGGCACCAGCTGATCAAAAGTTTCCATACCCTTGGGAGTCCTCTGTCATCTAAATGGTAGTTCAGTGCCCAATGGAATTCGTGGCTTTCCCTATATTCTAAATCACTATTTCTCTAATTCTCTCACTTTAACCCTGTCTCGGCATATATTGAAAGAAAAATCTCTCAATGGTGTAACTTTCTTTGTCTGTCTTCAGTGGTGATTCAGAATACCTGAATAATAATCAAGTTGATCGCATCCAAACCTTAAAATTAATAAAAGTTTAGGTTCCAGTCAAGCTGACAGCTGGGAAATATTATTAAAGATTAGCTCTCTGCCACTCCTGTCTTCAGTAGAATGGTTTGTCAGTGGACTCCAAAATAAGAAATTCTCTTAAAGAAGTGTTCCCTGCTTGTCAGAGACCTGTTTGCATCTGTGACTGTATGTCTGCTGCCACTCTACCCAGCTGTATTTGAGAAATGATTTTTCCTTTAGTCTTCCATGCAGGCCTTCCACATCATCTGTAACAATCCCACAAGTTCATCTGATGACTCTAATATTAGGGTAGGGATTACACTATTATTAGACTTGGGATAGCCAAAGACAACTCTCAGAAGGAAAAGATGTTCTCAGTGTTAAGCCAGCAGAAAACTGTTGTGACAACAGGTATATCTAGACTATCTCTGTCACCTGGATTTACACTGGCATAGCAAAAAGCTTTTCTTTTTGATTCTCAAATTTGTTAGTGAACTGTAAACACAGGAATTCTGCACGATTTTTCTTTCTTTGTAGATAATTCTCTCTGTGTATACATGTGTTTAGCTATTACATACTATTTTTTTAGAATGTGTTTATGTTAGGGGTCTCAACTTAGGTAAAGTATTTCACTTTACTTTCACAAAAAAAATATGTGATATTCTTCAGAAATCTGTGGTGTGCTGTTATAATGTTTACAAAGTCTATTTCCCTGAACTTATGTGCTAAGTCAGGCTTTTGCATAGAGGCCCACAGAATAAAAGTTAAGTACAGGTTTATGCTAACATGCAATTAGTTTGCAGGCTAAATGTTGAGGTAATACTTCAAAAGGGAAAAGTAGACTTGAAGTAGAATTTTACCATAATGATGGAAAAAACTGAACAGAGTGTGATATATTTTCTTTTTTTTTGCCTAATGGTACTAAAGACATGTAACCTTTCCTATATTGATTCTGTTGTTCTCTGGCTTCAACAAGGATGTAACTTCGTAGTAATCTTTAATTTTTGATAATTTTATTAAGATGCTTATGTTGCCTTATTCTCTGAACTAAATAACTAAAGAATATTTTTTAATTGATGGAAGGTATACTGGAAAAGATATTTAATTCATTATCATCTACAGACAAAAAGCAGGTAAAATATTTGAAATACATGCCTTTTCTAACTGAGATCTGCTTTTCTATAATGATTTTTTAAACATATTTCAAATATGTTTTGAAATGCATTTCAAACACAAAACAATTTTTTCCTTGATGTCTGTTTTGTATTTTTCAAATGTGATTTTTTTTATAAATGGCTACTAAATAGTTCTTTCAGGAAAACACACTTTATTGATATTAGAAATCTCTACATTAAAATAATGTAAAGGTCATCCTCAGGATAGCCAGTCTCATTAATTCAATACTAATAGATGACATAAACTCATTCATCAGAAAAATGGATTTAGGTATTTGTCTGTATTTGCCAATTCCTCTACTTAGTGTTCTTTTTTATTGAGTTGAGGTGGAATAGACCATCTGAAGCAAACTATATTAGTATATAGTAAGCAGCACTACTGTTTAAGTTTGGTTTTTTTGTTTAAATATTTTATTTCTTGCAGCAGCACCCAACAGACCAAGAAGTGTAAAGCTGATGTAAAAGTGTCTTACTCTGTCCTCCCATAGCTTCTTCCTTAGGAAAGAATTTTGGAGCTCTACAAATTAAGCAAGAGAGCAGAAGCCACGGAGAGGAGGTTTTGATTTCTTAGGAGGGTGTGAGTTACTAGTCCTGTGGTAGTTCATAAAGCTGTACCTTCCTTGTAAAGAGTGGTTTGTTCTGTCTGAAGAATTTGATCAGAGAGGTAGCTGGTGGCCCTTGCAGCTCAGTGTCACAGTTAGGGTGTTTTTGGAGCTTCCTGCTGTGCTCTGTGAAAGCTGTGTTCACCTCTGAAGGTGGGAGCTTGTTAACACCTGGCCCTGCTGAGTGTTCCCTCACACAGCAAAAGGACAAAGGTTTGTGCACCCCTTCACTGAGGCTGGTGAGAAAATCGATTTCCCACTTGTCACACAATGGTCTGCAGCTAGGATATGCAGCTGGAAACCCCAGCACAACACCCAAAAAGGGATATTTCTGCCCTCTGATGTCGTTCTGGTGGTTAGGGGCAGATGTCAACGCGTGCAATTGTCCCCATGTCCCTCTTCATCCTTAGCTTGTCCTTTATCTTGACTGATAAGAGGTCCTCAGAGGCAGGAGTGCATCCACCATCCCTGACTCCCTGAGAGAGCTCTGCCCAGAGGGATTTCACACACACCCTCTGGAGCCTCTGCCAAATGGGACATCCCAATATTTCCTGCTTCCCCATCCTGCTGCTGTGTGTTGGCCCAGCTCAGGAGGTGCTCAGTAGCTCTCAAGGATGTGAAGAAGCACAACCTGCTGTGTCCTGCTGTGGTCCATACCCTGATGTGCCTAATCTGCAGAGCAATTCCAGAAAATACCATGGAATTTCACTGCCTTTCACTGTGTTGTTTGTCATTTTCACACACAGGCATATTATCTACACACACACTTGTGCCCAGGAAGAAGACAAGGAGAAGGAAGATTACTACAGCTAACCAAATTATATTCACATTGAGGATTGCTCTGCTTTAAATAAAATATTTTTCATATTGGAGGTTGACCTCTGGTTTTAATCTTGAGTTGTTTGTGTGATCTTGTGATCTTTCAAGAACAACTTCTACATTGCTTTCCCTTTAGCTAAGAATAAACATTTGTTCTCTTCTTTTAAATAATGATACAAGAAAAAAAAATACTAAATATTATATATTTATTAATTTATGCTAAATCCTGGATTTATTTTAGGCCCAAACATATAAAATGAATCATGCAGCAGATGTTGCTTTTTTGTTACCTACAGTAGGGGTCAGGCTGAATGACTGCAAGAGGTGAAGAGGTAGAATTAACTACGGATTGTATCCATCTTTCTTCCTACCCCTCAAGCTATTTGTGTTTGTATGGTCATAAGCCTATAAATGTGTAATGGAATACTGCCCTAAGCTATAGCATTTAATAGAATATGATTACATTGCAAGTGAAGAAGAGATTTTAAAAACTAAAAGATTTAATCACATGTTGCTGAAAGGTAGGGTTTAAAACACAGTGGACGTGTTTGCATTCTGTATTTTAAAACAAGTTGACTTGTTTATACTATGAGGAATCTTTAAATTAATTGAAGTGAATATTCACTGGAAATATATTAGAAATGTCAGTATGTTCAGTAATTTATGAGCTATATCTACCTCTAAATTTTAATCAATTCTGCAGAATGATTTCATTATAGAAATACCACTAAATACACTTTATCAAATGAATGCATACATTTTTTAACCTTTTTATTCTTTTCTATATGTTGAACAACAATTATAGTGCCATTAATATTAAAAATATGTTAGTAATCATTATGCAGAAAATTATGCAAGTTACAGAATTAGAACTGTTCAGGCAGTGGATTTAAACAAAACTTTTTAAGCATATATTCATTCAGTTTGTAGGATTGTGTTTAGTCATGGATTATTACTAGCTAAAGCTTTCCTGCATTCTGTTCTCAAAGCCTATAATTTCCTGCGGATGAAGTTAGCAATTAAAATAAAATTCTAAGGTGTTCACAGAGACAGACTGAAGAGTCCATTGAGAAGAGCATTTGGTCTCCAAGAATAAATTACTTTCTTTTTTGGATTGCCTACCAAGTAGCATGGAGACAGTGAGGTGATTCCATCTATAATTCAGCTCCTGCAACATAGGAGCTAATGTATAACTTGTATATGTTCTCTTTATACAGGGGCTGCACCCTATGCAAGGATATAAGATAAATTTAAAGGATGTATAGATATGAGCATCTGCTGCTTCATCCAGAAACTGAGGTTTTCCACAAAGTTTATGAAAAAAAAACATGCTGTAGAACCAAGCCTTGCTCCTCTGTAGTCTTCATTTATTGAAGGTAAAATCTAACAAAACCAGAGGTTTAATTTTCACTATCTCAACTATTTTAAATGCAAGTGGCATTTTTTTACTTCATCTTGTCTTCAAAGCTTCTTCACAGCCATGGGACTGGACACCTTGCTGACTCAAGTGAGAATCTTCTTTTACTTCTTCATTTTAATACTCTGATCCTTGGGTTCAGGATGTTCTGACTTGCATCTAACCTGTCAAAGTCCCTTCAAATATGTGAAAAAAAAACCCCTCAGGAGGTTGCATCTGTATTTAGAGAACTTGCTGAAAGGAGGAAGGAGAACCAAACCCTGTGTGTGTCATTTAGTTAATATAAATAATCCAGGAGCAGAATTTATTCTTTGATAAAAAGGATAGGTAAAAACATGAAAAGAATACTTGCTTTGGACTTCAGGTCCATGTTCTCCTGCATGGCAAACTAAATTGCACATGCACGACAATTCTAAAATAAGATAGGAAATGTTTTGTTACCTGTGCTGAAACAAGGTTTAGTTTTTGGTATATTACCATTTTTGCATTACATTTATAACTTTAATTATGAAATTAAATTTTGCAAAATTTATTAAATTATTGCAATGCATTTTTTCTTACTGGCTAAGATTTTCACTTTTTAATGGCATCATGGCTGAGGATTATTCAGTGTTGCTTGTTAATTTTTAGAAGCTTTTTTATTCTGCTGATACATTTTATCATAGCGGGACTGCGCTTTATCTTGAAACCACATCATTTAGGAAGCATTTTGGTGAGGTCATCTTTGCTTTCTTTAAAGACTATTTATACAACAGTTCTCTTCAAGCTTCTGCAACTTTGCTCCTAGAACACACCACCTCTCTGCTCTGCATTATGTTCATATTGGTAGATTTTCCCCATCTGCTCTTCTTGCACAGCTTCCTTATTCCTTTCCCACGAGGAATTATGGAATATTTAGAATAGAATCTCTAAATATAGACTATTTAGAAGCTGCAGGCATTGGAGTCTCATCCCAAGTTATCGGATTACGATTTCCGATATTCAGGTGGTTTGAGTCTTTTTGCTCTCCTGGATGCTTCAGGGCAGACGCAAGAAAGAGACAGAGGCTTCAAG
>VWYP01033526.1:45241-58277 GCA_013400435.1 Pycnonotus jocosus
CTGGGATCAATCCTTCTTGTTCAGTTCCCAGACTATTTGGCCAAGGTTTCCTGAGTTCCTAGGGCAGTCAAAGAGGTGCCCTGGGTTCCAACACCAAGTTGTGCTGGATGGTGGCCTTCTTTCCTGTAAGCCTTCAGCTGGCCACGTTTGGTTTGGTTTTGTTTGTTTTTCTCCTCCATCCTTGATTCCACCAAGAGCTTCAGAGGTTTTATTCCTTTTTTCCTTGTGCTAGCAGAGAAGTCACCCTGTGTTAGGCTTTTCCTACTGTTTCTGGTTCTTACCTGTGAGCATCTGCCTTGTGACTGAGGCTGGCAATAATAAAACTGTTTGCATGGAATCCCAGTGAAATTAAAAAGAGGAAGGTCATAGACTTGACCAGATCAGTGAAATGTTTATAATTCTATCTATTCTAAAAATTAACATGGAGTTTTCTTTCAGAGAGTTTGTTGGTGATTTGAAATTTTATGTCTGTGTAGAGGTTCTAAAAGTTTCTTAGAATTTGCTTTGGAGTTTTAACATCAAAGAAGGAGGAAAAAGGTTTTATAGTTATAATAGAAACCTGTGCTAAAATTAACTGGAATTTAGGAAAAATGTTGAGGACTTTTTAGCTGTGGCCCTGTAGAAAATGTTCTGGTTTATATAATATATTTACATTTAGAGTGATCCAATAGTAATCCTATGTAAGAGTCACTCCTTTGCTTGATTTGTGTAGGAATGCTGAGAGTTTTGTGCTGTGATTCTTCCTATACTTGGTAGTTAAAATGTTCCAAAATGTTATTTTAAAACTGATTCAACATACAAAGTAACATTGTAATTTCTGGTTTGCTTTCTGCATAGAAACCTCTAAATATTCCACTCTTTTATGATGGAAAATGTATAGCTCTTTAGGATTTCTTTCTCTGAAAGATGCAACTTTTCCAAAAGTTTCAATTACCAAATAAGCGGGTTTTTAAAAATTCTGTTGATTCTGAAATGAAGATTATTTTTTCTTGAATAAATTAATATTCTGGAGAAGATTTACACTTGTGGCAAGTGCTGAGATTGCACACTCTTTAACAGGGTTACAAAACTATTTTCTTATGAGCCAAATGCAATTCTATTCATTTGCAAAAATGAAAGCCATTAAATATTTACAAGCAGAGAGAAAATGGAGATTGAAGAATAGCAAGGCAAGTTTTTAAAGAATGTTGGTGGTTGATTCCAATTACAGCTCTCTAACAAAATCATAATTTGCGTTGTCAATATATGTAAATTCATCAGGATAATTGCATTAGGAAGATGCTGTTTTTATTTTGTTGTCAATTGTTTTGGCTCCCTGAAAATAAACTTTGGGTGTGTTTCTACAAAACAGAGACATGTCAAACCCAAACTGTCTCTTTTGGATCCATAAATTGTTCTCCTGACTGCTACCAGATATATTAGAAAAACAATCAATTTCATTCACAAACAGATCATTAGGAAGAGCTGGTTTGCCTTGCTTCTAGATTTTAGGAATATCCTGTCTTATGTGCTGCATGGAATGACTTCTATTTATAAGCAACCTTTCTGTGGTGAATCTGATGAGTTAAAAAAATCAAGTTACTTTTTGTTGAAATACTCAAACGTTGAGACGTGCAGAATTAGACTAACTGCATTGCTGCAACATTGGATTGTTGCTGTGTTTGGTTTTTTTCATCTAAAATAACATCATTTTCTTCTATCTAAAAGATTAGGAAAAATGCCTCAAATTGATGGAATTGCCTGTATTTTACATGTTATTGAAGAAAGTTATTGTTCAAGTAATAGGCAACTTAGAGTACTCTGAATCAAAGGAGTTCCACAAAGAGCTTTGGGAGAAAATGCAGAAAATCATGATTTGTGCAATGAAGGGAAATTTTTGTGAAATGCAGTGATAAGATAAGCTTTCTTCTTTGAGGATGTTTCAATATAAAAAGAAATTAGAGGTTTCCTAGAAGCTCCTAAGTACCCCACTTCACCCCCCTCCCAATATGTGCAGGATATTTATTACATCCACTATTTCTGGACCCTTTAAGTATGGTGAAACAAGGTAAATTTTGTGGAGAGAAATGAAAGAAGAGAGATACATCCAGATTCTGCCACCTTTATTGGTTTTGAATATCATGGGAATGAGGGCAGTAGACCTTAGCCTTATGGTTAATAAAATGGAATGTTAAAAGTCTAATGCTTAAAAAAACCCCAAAAAAACCAAACAAAACCAAACAACAACAACAACAACAACAAAAACAAACCAAAACCAACCAACCAAACAAAAAAACCGCCAAAACCAACCAAGCAAAAAACCCCAACAACAACAACAAAAAACCCAACCAACCAAACAATGCCAAGTGGAAAAAATAAACTCTTCAAAATATTTGGACTGGAGCTGACAGGGGAAGGTTTTGGGTGAGCTTCTCAGGTGGTTCCAGCAGGTGGATTAGCAGAAGCACTGTGCTATCTGGCCCTGCACCTGAATGCTCTGGGAATCTCCTGTTTCTAACTCCAAAGGAATTTTTTGGTCAGATGAAGGTAAAAATAACAGAGTATGGGTTTAAGTTTCAATTTATGAAAATGCTCACAGCATGTTTAAAACTTCTACAGGAAATTTTGTGGTAATATTTACTAATATTTTTGTGTCAAATATTCCACCATTCAGGTTTTTCCTTGGCATTGAGCATATTGAAGTTATTTTCCTTTCATCATCTCTTTCTTCACCTGAATGGATTAATTGTTATATATATATATATATATATTTATTTTTTTCATCTGAAATTGGTTGTCTAGTCAAATTTGAAGATTATTAAGGTCTTTATGGCTTAGCAGAGGTTGGTATATTACAGTAATGATAGTTCAGTCTGCATTTTGCTGAAAAAATAAATAGTAAATAATTAATACTGAGTATATTTTCAACTCCAAAAAAGCACAGCATTTTCCAGTACTAGAACTTGCAGATAAAGGAATTCTTATGTGTATAGGATATTGGTTTCTGCAGAAGCTTGTTATTTTCACAGATGGTCACAATATTGCTGAATTTTTTCTGATAATTATTCATGCATAAATTTGTTAAACATATGCCAGGGAGGATGGTTGGTTTTTAGTATTTGTGTATTTGTCCTCATTTGTTAAGAAGAACAGAGGATATATGCCCATGATAGGGAGGCATTTTGCAGTGGAAAAATTCAATTTGCTTGGTATATACATTTTGTGATTTATAACAAGTTTCATGACAAGTATAGCTACTGGCTCGACTGCTGTTTAAAAAAAAATCAGTTCATTAATCAAAATTCACTTTCCATACAAAAACATTATTATTTTTAGGCATCTAAAGGCCATGAATACCCAAGAGTCAACACATTATTAAAACTGTTGAGTGTCACACTCATCCATTTGTTTCAGTTTAAAGGCTGACAAAAATTTTCTTCTGGAATAACTGGATCAGAATTCAATGTGCCTGTTTGCAACAACAGAACGCCCTAATGATAAAGTGCAAGACTATGTAATGGAAACGAATGAAGTGTAAAATAAAATAATAGAATAACATGACAAGCTAAATGCTTTCTGTAATGCAGTGTTCTTGAAAGTGAGTGCATCGTAAAGAAAAGTTACTTTCATGTTTCCTAATTTCACATAGGAGATATTTCTGATTGATCACCTACCTCTTTGAACAATATTTTGTTGTTTATCTGGCATAGCAGGTCTCTGGATCCAAAGTTCAGGATTTAGTAGCCATGGCAGCTGCCATGGAATAAATCTTAACTCAAATATGCAGCAGTTCAGGACTGAATATTTTGTGCTCTCTCTTTTAATATAGTCATTATATTATTTGCAGTGTATTTGCACAGTTTCAAAAGAGAGGCTTAAAATCACTCTGAAATTTCAACTTGCCAGCTTATTTCAAGTGCCCAGAAGTGCAACACGTATTTTCTTCACCATGCCAGAATGAGGGACAAACTTAAGTCTGCAAAGGTGAGACCAAAACAACACAGCAGGCTAAGGAATTATGAAGGAAATGCTGTGTAAGTTGGAAAATGTCTACAATCCCACATTTCCTTTACTAGTTTTGAGGTTTCTTTATATCCAGTTAAATTGTGGTCAGCCTGCACAATTAGGCTACAATTAAGGAAATGAGGTGACCTTAATAAGTGAACAGACCACTTACTTGCCTTGAAGCTCTTCCACCCTCATTTGTGGAAGACAGCAGTCAGCAGTGATACTGGGACTGCCTCTTGCAGCTGAAAATTCTGTTCTCCCAAACATTTGCAGTTCCTGAGCAGGGCAGAGTGAAGCACATGTGACTGTCATGGGCTGAGGTTTGCCTGTTTTGGCAGCACTGTGCTGTCTGACTCTCCCAGACAGATCTGAGACCTGCCAAAGCAGTAGATGTGCAACCTGGAGGGTGCAGGGGGCAACAAGGAGCCTTCAGAAGTCCCCCATACTTCATGTTTAAGGTTCTCTCTGAATGACCAGTGAGGAATTCTGATGAAAAGTAAATTTGTTTGCCATCCAGAGCAATCTTCTCATCCCTCTTCCCATCCCTTTTCCTCCCTCTGAAATGGCAAACCATTGGTTATGTGGCATTGTGCCTGGGCACAAAATAGTGGGGATTCCTTCCCTAATAGCCACAGGTGGTCATCCTGTAAGTCAGAGATTTGATTACCCATATCATTGGCTTAGCTTGCATAGCTGCAAATGCTATTAAAGGTAATAAAATTATCCAACCTTTACATCACTGTGCTGTGGGCAAAGGATATTGTTCTCAGCAATCAGCATTTATGTCCAGCCATTTAACACTGGTGAAGCTGTGCTAATGGCTTTCTGTGACATTTTTGAAAGGACAGCCATTAGATCAAACGAGCAGACACGTACCTAGAAAAATGTAACTTTCAAATATTTGGGAAGAAATGGAATTACCAACTTTGTTATCAAATTAAATTAGTAAACAAGGCTGTGCAGGTCTTAGATGCAGAAACAGATCTCTGGCACTTTCTTTTCACAGTTCAATAATTCGCTGCTGTGGACTGAAATTGGAGCTGATGGTGTGATTGGATTTGTAGAATGATACAGTTTGTAAGGCTTCAAATCAGCAGAAGAGTGAAATGAAACTACAAACAGGTAGACAAAATAGGCAAGAAAAGCAATTCATTCCTTTAATTACAAGCAGCATGAAGGAAGAAGAGGGCTTTATGGATGGTATTATGGACCAGTCATATTGCCCCTGGCATATGTGATAATTCCAGCAGGGTGGACATCAGCTCCAGGGAAAGGTACAGCAATGATCCTGTCATCTTATTGCCTGCAGTCACGCATTAGCTATACTCAGATTTTGCTCACTCCCTTTGAATAAAAATTGCTTTCTACAATTATTTTTAATATCTGAAAGACATAATGTCCAAGCTACGGCCTTTTAAGTGATACTGCTCTTCCTCCCCAAGTAATCATGGTAAACACAATGTGTTGGATCAGAGTGCTTGTGTGATGCTGGATGTTCATTCCGGTTATTCCATGTTCCCTGAAAAACCCCATATCCAGTGTTTGCTTTGTCAAATCCTAAAAAATTCTTGTATGTTATAGAATAATGTTTTAGATCAATGAAGGCTTGCTCTCTTCTATCAGTGCAGATAATTGAAATATTTAAGAGTAGAGGAGCGACAGAAATAGCGTTCATTACAGAAAAATCTAATTTTACCTATATGAGGCAGTCAGGATTATGGTTTGATTTGGAGTCTCATCCTACTTTTATTCATTTGACTTTAACAGAAATCACCTCCCAGTCATTATTTAATCCTGAACACTAGTAGTACTGCTAAGGTCAGCATGTATTCCATAGAAACCGAAGTTAATGCTAGGAGTGAAAGTTCTCAGAAATTACTTTCCAAGTGTTAGCGAAATAAGTGAGGAAATTGATTACCACCATATGAATTTGTAACTTTTAAAACACTTAAAATATGTAAATATAAAGCCATAAAATATGGCAGTTAATACCATGACTTCTAAGTACATATGATAATGTAATTGAAAGGTCAAAGAGAAGACCTCTTCTTGTAAATACTTAAATGAGAAATCTTTGCTCATGAATTATTCTTTTTAGGTGAGCAGGAATGGGCATTTCATTAAGTATTGCTCATGGGAATACCTAGTCCAGGATCAGACCTTCAGTATTGCAGTGTACTAAAGCAGGAACTCTATAATGTCACTCTGATAAATTTTTTAATCAGTTTTTTGTGATGATCTGGTTAGTTCCCAAAGCAACTGGAATAGAAATCAGTCCAATTCCAAAAGGCAATGTAGATCTGCTTCAATTACTGGGTACTGTACCATCAGTCTTGGTTGCAGTACCAAGCTGAACACTGCACACTGTTGAAAAGCAGCTGATTCATGATCCATGGGAAATTATTCCACCCCACAGGCTGTTTTAACGTGGAACTCTGCCAGTGATAAAAGATAAATCTGGTGTCTTAGTTGCTGCTTAGATTTCCATCTATTTTTCTAACAACTCAAGCCTTCCTGTTGGGTATTTCATCCATTTCTAATGTTCTAATGTTGAATTCTTGGCATTTGAATTTGAACCTTCTGTACACCCGAATGAATGGAAGAGTGTTCTGTCTTCTACTGTTTTCCATCTGTGGCTCTGTCTTGTTCAGCAACTTTGGTCACATTTGAAGGCAACAAGAGGAAGGAAAGTGTGAAGGGTTTGGAGTTTTTTCTCCTCCTGAATCCTGGGGATTAAGAAAAAAAGCAGAATTCTTCATTCACTAACCATTTTGTGTTTGCTAAATTCTAATGAAAGGTATCAAAATTCATATATTGCTCCAGCTGTATAATGCAAAAATAATTTGAAGATTTTTCTGGCTTTATCCTGAGGTAAGCTATGAAGGTGGATTTTGCTTCCACTGGTGTAGATACAATATTACAGAAACTCAGTCTAAATCTCCACTTAAAAAATGACTGTGAATGATCAGATTTATATTTCAGATTTGTGGAGGAATTAACCCTGGGCTTCTCAGGAAAGGCAATAATTAACCCTTCTCTCCTCAGTATGATTCCATAGTCTTTATCTTGTCTGTGTTAAAATACTTGTGGGTTAATTACATAGATCACCCTCAAATATGCAAAGGCCTCGTTTCAAAGTTGTGAAACCAAGCATGTGGTATTTTACTACTTGGTTAACATTTGTGCACAAATATTTTCTGTTTCAATTACTGAAGTTAGATCTACATTCAGGGGATAACCCTGCATTTCACAGCTGTTATTGAGCTGTATTTAGACAGCGGAGTCAGAACATCCAAAACTTTGTTATCTGTTGACTACTCATATGCAAACGAAACAAATCTTCAGAGAGAACTGGAGATTACAGGAAATGCATCACACTGGCTTGTAGTACGTGCATGTAGGTACACACAACAAATTTTTGGGGATGGAGGAAGAGATTATTCCAATACTGGTTTCCTCTGGGTTGCCACAATGACATCATCACTCTAGATGTGAGAGCACAACGACTTAGAATATATCTCAAAATCAAATCAAAATGTCTGTTTGGGATGACTTATTTGGCATCACTTTTTCCCATTACCAGCTGTAGAGCCCCAGTGCTTGCTCAGTGAGTTTATTTAATAGAGGCTTGGGGTACTACTTTTCCTTGAAATGAGCACACAGGACAAATGCAACAGCTTTCTCAGGAGGTTAACAACCAAACTTTACTGGCAAGCTGTAGGAGACCAGAAATTTGGAAGGTTTAAGACAAAACATTCAATCAACATTAACCATTTCACTGAGCATCGACTTAGCAAACTCTACACCTCCAATTTTAGATTACCATACTTCAAAAAGAAAAAAATTAGGAATAGAAAAGAAGAAAAAGAAAAGAAAGAGATAAAAGCAAGACATAGCTACTGCCTCTTGGATCCTAGCAAAATCTCAGCTGCCATAAAATCCAAGAACAGGAGGGATGTGACCATGTGTGTATCAGGGCAAAGGATTTTATCTGCTCTGGCCTCCTGTGGCCACCCTCTCCCCTCAGGTGTCCTTCTGGCCATCCAGCTGCTCTGGGGCTAGACTGGGGCTCCAGGGGTGGGCTGTGGGGCACTGCTCCAGGGGTGGGCTGTGGGGCACTTCTTCCAGTGTGCCAGGGACTGGAACAGCTCTGGCCTGGACTAGAGACTCCAAGGTGGGGTGCTGTGGAGCAGTTCATTGTCCTACTGCTGCAGAACTTGCCCTGTCCCCTGTTACACAACCACTGTTGTTTTCTCCAGCCTCTCATAGCAACTATTTCTGTCAATAATGCTGGTATCTCTCTCTCTCCTCCAGCAAATGAAATATGATCAGTATTTTAGTTTCAAACAGTGCAAGGGGCCTTCTGTCTGAATTAAGCACTTTTGTTATAGTGATAGTCAACATTTCAGCATGTTTGATGTCACTTTTCATTTCACTGACCAGCTGATAAATTAAAAATCTGAACTCTTTCACCATCAGCTTCGTACATGGAATTAAAGAAAGCATGATGGTTAGACACAGCATCTCATACTAAGTGTGTGTCTGTATCCTGTGCTGGCATCACCTGAGATCTAAAAGGTCTCAGAAGGAGATAAAGGATTCTTGGAAATACAGCTTGGATATGTATTTCCACCATGGATGAAGAGCAGCATTCTTTCTAGCATAAATACAAGAAAAGTTATATTTATAAACCACAACCCTAAGCTTGAAAATTACAGTCAGTACCAATTCCTGAATGAACAACATCTAACTTCTTGTGTCTTGTCTTAATTTTGGTGAAAGAATAGATTGCCTTTCTCAAGTCTTTGATGTCATTATGATCTATTGGTTCTTCTCAATAGATTGCACTGAAAGTGTAACACAAATAGCTTTCTATGGGAGGCAGCAGCAAAAACTTGTGTGGGGAGAAAGGGAACATTCCCACTTGTTTGGTGCCTTTTACTTCTCCAAATCTATGAAAGTTATCTGTGGTTAATTTTTTTTCCCCTGAGTGCTCAAACATATTGGTTTGAGACATCAAAGGAAACTCCCTTGTTGGTACTGGGATGATTTCATTTCCAGGCTGGTACTCCATGCCACCAAAGAGAGAATCTACTCAGGACAGGGAGGTTTTCTGAGTGCTGCAGCTTCTGGAGGTCTTAGATCAAGGAGGAATTTTGGAGGAAAAAAGAAATTTAAAAATGGACTGAAGTGGA
Organism: Pycnonotus jocosus; assembly: GCA_013400435.1. NCBI lineage: Eukaryota > Metazoa > Chordata > Aves > Passeriformes > Pycnonotidae > Pycnonotus > Pycnonotus jocosus. Next base: position 54,424 of record VWYP01033526.1, read on the forward strand.
GTTCAAAGGGTTCAGGAATCACTGGACATGTTCCCAGCAGATCTACAAGGAACCAGCTGGGCTATAGTTGAAACATCAGAATGGATAACTTGTTTTTTTTATTCTAGTTTAATGCATTTTAGGTTCTGTCTGAAGTAATATGGGAGTAAAATTCAAATGCCATATAGTGGGTACATGAAAACTGCTCAGGGAAATTAAAAATTACTTAAAATTCTGAAAGTGTTGCTCCCAGTACCTCCTGAAATTCACAAAGTACTGGCAGAGTACTCTGCCACAAAAGAAAATCCACAATACAGTATTATTCTGTTTAAAACCGTGATGTTTCAATAAGAATCTGTTTTTTTAAAGGCTCCATACTTCTAACCTTTTAATGATTATTGAATCATTAGTGAAATGTATCCCTAGGGTCTTGTTGTAGAAATTTCCAAATAAAACACCCACTTCCCACAATTTTAATTGTTCAGTGAGTAGTTTCTTACTTGCAAAAACTTCTGTAAATTTGCCCTAACTGCACTTGTTATTCATTGTTTCATTGTCAGAAACAATAGCATCCAAATCTAAAAGATGTCATGTGGGAGAAAGCAAAGACTATTAATAGTCAATTTGTGGCATTTCACCTAAATTCATTATTTTTCTAGAGGGATGTTTGATTTTTTTTCTCTGTGTTTAAATATTAACACTTAAAGCACAGCTTTCCTTAACCATTAAAGTGAATCTTAGCTGTCTAAAATACTGTAAATAGTTTGAAAGAGTGGTTGGTTGTAGATTGCATGTAATGTGATGCTTCAGGCAGGTCTGATGACAAGTTAATAATGGCATGTAGGGGTTATCTGTCTTGAAATTAATTAACTTTAAATTAATTTCAGGTTCTTGGTGAATATAGGCAAACTCTTGTGCATCAAAGTGCATACATTTGCAAAGTTTGCTTGAAATCCCATTTAGGGAGTTGAATAGTTTTTCTACCTGTACATGATATCATCAGAACAGCAAATTTTGTTCCAAATTTTATTTTCAATCTTGTTACGAAAGGTCTTTAGAATCCTGGGTTTGATCAAAGAAGAAATAAGCATAGCTAGATTGACAAATCTTGATACAAATAATCTGATAACCTGGAGAATGCTGAACTACACTTAAAGCTGAGGTGCAAAATTATCTGGGGTTTTTCTACATGATACTGGTAAAGTCTGCATTTTACTGGTACCCAATACACAATCCCATAGGTACATACTCTTTTATCATTTCATTAAAAAGGGTGTAAAGCTAGTTTTTAGGAAGTGCTACAATTAAGATGTGCCACTAGAAGTTAACAATTTTACATAGGCAAAAGCCTGCTACTTTATGTAATTAGATTGCCGTGTTTATGGAATTTTCCAGTGAACAACAAAGAAAAACCAGAATATCAAATGCCCGTTGGTAGGTAAGTATCAATTAATTTGGAAAAGTAAAAGTAAAAAAAGCATTGTTAAAATAAAAGCATTATGGTCTGCCATACTGTTCTTGATGGTCATCTTTCAGGACAACTCGAGTGAAAAGTAGATGTGATTTGTTCATGTCTGTCTCCTCCAGAAATATTAGAAGGTTTTGTCTTCAAGTGAAAGAATTGCTCACAAATCTAGGAAGGCATCAAGGCAATACAGAGAGGAAAAAAAGAAGACACAAAAGAAAAAATGGCCCAAACTAGGTCTTTATAACTTTGGGTTGTGATTTTCTAGCCATTCTTTGCTTTCCTTTGGGAGTAAAAACTTGCATGTAAAAGGTCAGGTTTTTCATCTGTTGAGATCAGTGGTAGGCTGTCCACTTACTTCAGTAAACAGTGAATCATGTCTCAGATTTTCAAAGCTGATAATAGCGTAAAAATAGGCTTGCTCTCTCAGACTGCAGGAAATAGGAAATACCTTGGTCAAAGCATCACTTTGTCACCAAAAAAAAAAATAAATCCCAAAAACCCAAAAGCAAAATAAAAAAAAACTTAATTGTAGAAAAGCAGACCAGAAAAGAAGATGAGGTTTCTTGGGAAATAGTTACTATTTATCTTAGGGGAGAGATGAAGAAATGTGAAGTTAATTCTGGTTGGTCGATACGGGGGAAGAACAGCCGTGACACGAACAGTACAGTCTGTGCTCTACATGTGATGAGCATGTTTCTCACAAGCCAGCCTGCTCATTGTGCTGTTGCTGCTAATGAAACCAGGAGTGCTGTGTGACAGCAGCATGCCACAATTCTTATTGGTTTTGGTTGCAGAAGAGACGATAGCATTTCACACCGGGTGCCAATCCTTACCCTGGGATGATGTAAAGAGCTGCAGGGATGTACGGAACAGTTCTGAGGCAGGAAAACATCTAGCCCAACTCTAAGCAAAAAGGTATGTGTACATGCACAGACTTCCACCAAACACTGACATTTATATTATTTAATATTGAGATTTATTTTCAACCCATAAATTTGGCCTATAGCCTAGCCACAGTCAATATTCACATCTTGAATCAAGAATTTGTAGTGGCCAAAAATTTAAACTGATAGTACTTAAAATACTAGTTAGGGCTGCATATGAAAATAATATTGCACTGGTTACTTGCCAAGCTGTAATTTCCATTTCAAGTGCATCTGATACAGGACTACACATATGCCAAGTAACCAAATCATAGTTTTATTCTTATGTTGATGTATTTAGCTTCTGCCTGTGATGAGTCTGTGGATATTGTGGGAAGGAACCCTTTACAGGCAGTAAAGTGTGGTTTCAATTTTTATTTTGGTTTTGTGGTTTCCCTAGCCTAGAAAGAATTCAGAATGAAAATACACAGTTCCTTTTCATAAATGCAAAAACATAACAATTACATAGCCAATTATTTAGTAAAGATTAGACTTTAAAAAAAATCTTTTGTCATATAGTTTGTCAAAGAAGCTGTAAGATGAAATATGATCAAGAGCATTCATAATTTGAAACCTACTGAATGTTGAATGCTTTGATTTATAATTGATGCTTTAGATACATTATAAGTGTGAAAACTTCAGGTAACTATGGTAGTTTACACACAGACATAAAGGACTGTGCACTAAAAGCTCTATTTTAATGGACCTGATCCTGTCAAAATATCAGTAAGAAAGAAACAATGCTGCTGAATACTGAATTCTACTTCACTCTACTGATTAAATACTCTGAGGATAACAGAACTTCTCACGAAGAAAAAAGCTTCATATTTTTTTTCTAAAAAAGCCTATTTGTGTTTCATAATTAAACAATCAATACCACACCTGGGAGGTCTGTGATAAAGCAGACCCTGTTTTATCACTCAAGATACCCCTGCCAACTTGCCGACAATAACAGTTTAACGGGAGTATAACAGAGAAATTCAGGGATGAGTGTAGTAAGAGTTCTGGTGTGTGTGGCGGTATTTCACTTTTTCTTATATTTAGGGCATTAAAGCTGAAATATGCGTACCCTCAAATGGAACACGAACAGTTCTGTCAGCGAGGCAGGGTAATAACTGAGAACAAAGGGTAGCAAGAGAGAATTGAAACTTTGATGAAATGGGGAAGTGGGACCACTGGTGCACCTACCATGGGTCAGCCAGGAAGTGAGGCCTCCCAGTAGCAAGGCATGGAAAAGATCTAAGGAGCTGTGCATAAAAATGCAGCAGATTCATCAGCACAATGCGTGCTTCAGAGAGAGAACTGCAGGCATAACTAAGGCAGTTCAAGAGGCCAGGCTGGTCCTCATTGCTGAAAACTCCAAATCCACTGCAGAGCACTAATTAGTAGTAGGCCTGGCATGGCATTCTGCAGTCTGTGTTTTTGAAGGTTTCCTCAAAACTTATTATATTCAAAGGATGGAAAGGCTTAAATAAAAATAAAAA
>VWYP01033526.1:58282-104570 GCA_013400435.1 Pycnonotus jocosus
AAGGAAAAGGTTAAAAAAAAAAAAAAAAAAAAAAAAAAAAAAAAAAAAAAAGAAAAAAGCATTTGATTTCTAGCTTAGTTTAAAACTCAGCCTTTTATAGTGTTACTGAAAATGAAGAGCAGATTTCTAATAAAAGAGCTAATTTTTATTAAAATTCTGGTGTCAGCAGAACACTTCATCCTCACAGACAGAAATGAATTAGTAGTTCACAGATATTTATTCTAAGTTTCCAATAAATACTTGGCAAAAACTCAATAATGATCATTAAATACATAAATGGAAAAATTAAAAATAAAGATTTTTCCCTTGTGATTTATTATATAGTGGTTTTGAAAAGCAAAGTTGAAGAAAGAAGTTGCTATCTGGCAGAAAAAGTATTACAGAAATGTTAATTAAATTGTATAGTCACAAGGAAGCTAGTGAGCAAGAAAAAAGCTCCCCTGCTTAGAATCAGAAGCCATATTTATTCTGGCTGGATGCTTAAAGATGTGAAAAGATACTTTTGGATATTAAAGTGAAATTTAAAACAAGCACATGGAGCCATATTGCTAAGCACTTTTTTTTTTGAATTGCCCAAACAAAGAAAATTACTTAGGAGGTCTTTTAGAATGAAGAAGTCAGAAACAAGCATAGGAAAGGCTTTTGCAGACACATCTGTGGCATAATTACATTATGGAGTGATTAAGAAAAGGTGAAGCAGTGTACAAGGAGCTGTTGTCACTGTGACTGTTGGCAGCAAACTGGGACACTGTCTGGACTGTGCTTGAGTTGCTTGCCCTGCAAGGATTCAGGGAGGGAGCATCGCTGTGGGCTGTCATGGTGGTCAGTGCCACAACGTCCCCAGAGAAGTGTCCCCTGAAAAGGACAGGACACACCTGGTCCCACAGGCATGTCTGCAACTGCCCAGTGATTCCAGCTCAGCCTGGTGATTCCAGCTGAGCCTGGTGATTTCAGCTCAATTGTGAGCTGAGCCTTCAGGGCAATGCGAAAGGAAAGACAGGGTCTTCATCTGGAGGTTCCTCAGAGCCTTTATGCTGCTGCTTCCTCAAATGGATCCAGGGGTGAACAACCAGAGAGAGCAGGGACTTAAATAGGGAAGCCAGGGGGCGGGGTTACACAACTTGGCCAATGGGGTTAAGGATTGAGAAATTAGAAATCAGAGGAAGGATTGAAAACAGACCAGTTGGGTAGGGTAGAAAGGAGAAATGAACCAATCAAGGGAAGGATCGAAAACAGATCAATCAGATAGGGTAAGAAAAGGAGGAAGTAGGGAAAGAACCAATGGAGGATAACTGATTAGCATATCAACCACAAAGCCTCATGGGAGTAACACATTTGCTCGCCCTGACGTTGGACGAGTCTCCTAAGGTTTCTTCCTTAGGAGAGCTACCACATGGTTGAATCCCAAGGGTTGCTTTCTCTCTAAGGGAGAGTGTCAACATTACCCACTGCTCTACCATCTTCCACAGTGGCCATTGCAGCCAGTCCCCTCCTCTGCCTGCCAGCCTTGCCAAAGGAGAGTGTAGTTGGAGAGTTATCCAATGGTTCTCGTGTCAATGTGTTCCTCAGTGCTCCAAACAAATGAGGCTTCTCAACACTCAGCACCTATGGCTGGGATCAAACCAGAAGCCTTTTGCTTTTGTGCTTGAAAAACAAATTTGCCTGTTTGGTTTTGTGCTATACAAGCCTGGATATTGGATGCTGTGTTTCTTCTGTGAGTCTAACACCTTCAATATAGATTTGAAAGGGCATATGAAAATTTTAGGTCTGCCTTAAAAACCTATAGCCCTATGCACAGAAAAAAAACCCCACTCAAGCCACGCATGAAGCGAAAACCAAACCAAACCAAAACAAAAAAGAACCAAAAAACCAGACCAAAACTTTGGTTTCTGCAGCTCATGACTAAATTTCATATCTAAAATTTCATTACACTTCCATCAGTGTAATGAGAGTCTATTTCTCAACACAACTGCAACACCCCTCAGCCCCAATTTGCTTAATTTAACATAGTTTTAAGTAGCACTGAGCTTTACTTTAGGGGAAAAAAAAACAAAACAAAAACCAAAAAACCAAACCAACCCTCTCTTTATATTGTACTTCGAAGTGGTTATTTACTTTAAACTGTTATATTCAAAGGACCCCTCAGAAGGGCATTCATCTGCTTCTGGACACCTGGTTAACATTAAGAACAGTTTACCAGAGTTTTGTTTGGGGATACAGAGCTTACTCTGAGAATTTAATCAAACATTTTTCCAGCCTTATATGGGTAGTTCAGCTATGCACACAAATGTTCCTCAGCAGGATTATGGTAGTTCTCTCTAAGAAGGTACATAGCTTTCTTTTTCACATCACAGGGTTTTGTAGCACTTTTTAATAATAAATATTCCTCCTCTCTGAAGGTGTTGCTTTATACAGCTAGAGCTTTCAGATCAGCATCATTTCTTGGCAGTGATTGCTAGTGCTGTAGTTTTAATAAAAAAACAGTATCAGAGGATCATGTTCTGAAGCATATTTTGTAAAGTGAAATGGTATAGGCGTATTCTGCACAGGCTCTTGTTTTCTAAAACTTGACATTTGTAGAAGTTATTTGAATAGTTTGAAGGAGCTTACTGATCCATTCTCAAGGACTTCTTGTCTCATCTAATGTGGGGGATACATTTGACAAATCTGATGGGAAATAAGTTTCAACCTAAAGAAGCTAACCAAGATTTTTTTGGGGGTTTTTTGTGTTTTGTTTTTTTGTTTTTTTTTTTTTTGCTTTCTGTGTTTGTTTATTTGTTGGTTTTTTTTTCCCTGTGATGAACTGAGGGATCGAGTAGCATTGTTCTTGCTCATTTTTGAACACCTGTTAGATAAGAAATGAAGGGGTCGAATTTTTCTTTTGCTTGGTTCTGCAAAATAGCATTAAATTTTTATACAGAGAATAAGTGCCAATTTCGGCCACAATATTCCCAAAATTGCAGCCATGCACAAAGCTGGGAATTGGTGACAGAGTATGCAGCAGCAGACTTCTCTTGTGGTAGTGATTGCTTGTAAAAGGAAGATTAGAGGGATATTTTCTTTGGCAGAACAAATTTGTCTGGTTAGTTGGTTGGTTGGTTTGTTTGGGTTTTGTTGGTTGGTTGGGTTTTCTCGTTGCTTTTTTGATTTGTGTGTTTGGGGATTTGGAGGTTTTTGTTTGTTTGTTTTCTTTGTGGGTTTTGCGTTTGTTTGAATGATTTGGGGGTGGGGTTGTCTGGGGTTTTTTGTTTGTTTTTTTTGTTTGTTTGTTTGTTTTAATAATGAAAAACTTAACTCCCTAACAACTTCCAAATTATTTTAATGTAGGTGGTGTAAAATCTCCAATTAACTGGCACATGCATTTCATGTGGTTGCTAGAGCTTGTTTTCTCCTTTCTTCCTATCACCCAGGTATACGCTGCAGAATGTTTTGTATAAATAACAATTTTCAGTGAAGGATGAGGAGGAAGAGAGGAGAGAGACGACTGCATGTTTTGCAGGCATTCTGAATGTCTTGTAAAGTTGTCTGGTTGGGATTGGAGTGTATTATTGCTGTGAAAACCGAAGGACACGGGGTCAGAGGTGCTGAGCTGAATTGCGTGCAGGTGAACAGATATAGATGCATCCAACACCGTGACACAAAGCTGACACTTTGTTCTTATTTTATAAATACAAAGCAAAGTAGAGCTGATCAAGTATCACAAGTGACTCATAAAATGAAATAAGAGCATAAAGGCATCTGAAAATATCTGTAGAAGTCTTTGGAAATTTTCTGTGATAATTTCAAACTCCTTTTTTTTTGTTTTTTGCAATTTTATTTGTTTCTGTAAAGAGAATAAAATTATATGTGCTTTTAGCCATCTCAATTTAAATAAACAGGTAAAATCCAGACTAGAGCTAATTTTGGTACAAATAATCATAATCAAAATATATACAACCAAGGTAAATTTTAAATAATGCGAGCTCACCATTGTTTATTTTCATTTTCTAGTGTAGCTTTATCATTTCACTGTGTTATTTAAACTGTTTTTGTTTCCTTAAACTGGTGTCACTCCTCCAAACTTGCTTTAAGTTTGGCTGTTTCTGATTATTCATGACTTCCTCAAATATTCTCCATTTTTAAGTGATACCACTGATGTTCATTCCTTTATTTTCCAGGGAGTTGAAGATATTTTCAGAAATTGTCTAGATAAAACCTAAATGTCAGCTTCTCTACAGCAGTTAAGTATCAAGTTCAGTGGGAGTTAAGTGACTTATAGAAGACAGAAATACCTTTGGAAACAGGGGCTTAAGTGCCTTTTTCTATCTCAAGGAAAAAAGAGACAAAGGTGTCTATTCTTTGTGCTTCATAAACCCAGGTGTACTTTCAGTATGGTAGTTGCAAGTGTTTAGAGCCTGTCAGAATTTTGTTTGCATTTGTAGCACAACCCCCCAATATATCACTTTCACAAATTATCATAGTCAATAAACCCCTGAATCATGTGCTCCAGGTGATTTCTGTTGGGGTTATGTGTTCTTTGCTTGTGCTTGTGGTTGGTTCTAAATGTGCTTGGGGGCAGAACCGATCTTTTCCCCTTCCTTCCCTGATGTGTTGGGTGGTTGTGATAGAGCAGATCTTCAGGAGAATTTTGGGGTAACCACAGCAAGGAAGGCTGGGGTCACTGGCATGCAGCCATTTGCCTTTTTTATTCCTCTGGCTCCTTTTTGGAGACCTTGTACACTCTGTGGCAAAAAGACCACAGATCCTTTATTTGTAGTGGAAGCTCTTCTGGCTCAAGTCAATCCTTGATTGTCACAGTGTCTTAACCCAGCAGCACCTTGATCCTGACTGTGACGTTACCATTTCTCTCCTGAAAAAAATTGCAAAGGTCTAATGTGGCACAATCCTGCACTATTTTTACTTGGAGAGCCCTTGCAGTTGCAGAACAAATGGAAGAAATAGCACTGAGCATGGCTGTAGGCTGTCCTGCAGATTCCAGCAATACGGCATTTGGCTTTTACACCATTCCTCTCTAAATGGATGAAGTGACAACAAACATCTTCAAAGCAGTTTGCTTTAAGTTCACTCCTTTCTGTTGAGTTTTAGGAGAGTGCCAAGAGGGGATATAGCAATCTACCTCTTGGGATTAATATGTTCTATCACATCTGTCTGCCTAATGCAGAGGAATCTTTGGTAATGTCAAGTGCCTGACACTTCAAAGGCAGCTAGAAATCACCCGTCGAGATATTTATAGAGTCCTTCTATAGGGAAATGTCTTAATGTCTCCAGATCACTAACTGCCTTAGATCTGAAGCAGGACAAGTAATTCTGTTTTTATTATCCATTCCAGTGCCTCATTAGTCTTTTTTTTTTTATTTTTTCTTTTTTTTTTCTTTTTTTTTTTTTTTTTTTTTTTTTTTTTTTTTTTTTTTTTTTTTTTTTTTTTTTTTTGGCTCTGACTGGTCACATGAAATGTGCAGGAAGGCACCACTTGTAGTTGACTCAGTGTCACAGAGTGTCACAGTCAGTCACTGCAGAGAAAAGTGTAAGAGAAGGAGAGAGACAGACAAGCAGGGGAGAGCAAAGCAGGTCCCCTACAGGGCAGGAGCAAGGTGCCTCTGCCTGGCCTCAGTACAGAACACCTTGAAGTTCATTTGTGTCACTGAGCTGTGCCTGGGTCCCCAGACACAACCCAAACAATCAGAGATTTTGGCATGATGCTTTTCCAAACTCATCCAGGTGGGAACAGAGTCCTGCACTGCCAGGCAGGGCTAAGTGAGTCAACATACTCAAAGCTCTGCTCCATGGTGGGGGAACGTTTTGGAAATAGGAGGCATTCACAGGGGCTCGGTGGGTGCTGTCTTGTCAAACCGCTTCAGAGAATATGGAGAGTACGTAGTGGTCACAAAGGAAAAATGACAAAACTGGGGAGTTTGACTGTGGAATGGTCTACGCAGCACCAGTGTTATAAATGATTCTGATCCAAAGTGAGAATGAGTTATAAAAGTTTAATTGGGAAATAATAAAAAATTCACAAAGCAGAAGGGACAGCACTGGGAACATGGCAGACCGCCAGAGGCTCACCCACAAAATGGCGGCTCCCCTTTTATACCCCTGATGTTGCATCAGCCAAACGCATATTCACAAATGGTCATACATATTCAAACATCCTTATGTATCCCTGGCCCCTCCCAAAGTCTTCCAGTTGACTTTTCTTTGCTGTCCATTGGTGGGCAACTTTTTAAATCTTGATGGGAGGTGAGGTGGTGTCACACTTCCCCCATTTCTGGCTGCCTCGTGGAAGGGGCCCGTGTACACACCTTCCTTTCACATGTCCCTGACAACCAGAGTTGTCTGATGGCAATAATACAGGGGGGAGAAGAGAGGATTAAAGGGAGGACAAAAAGGAAAAACAACCTACAGCAACAGACTCACACATAAAAAACCCTTTAAATCTTAACAAAGCTTTTTTTAACACACATAATATCCATTCCTCATTTGCAAGAGTGAATCACCACACTACCCATCTATAACAACTAAGTATGCTGGTGTCAGATGGGACTCACTTTTCCTCACTAGAGGGAGAAGACTTTGCTCAGGAACTAGTGGATCTCATTGGCACAGCTCTAAACTAGATGTGAGAAGGAAGAAGGAGAGTTCTCAGGCTTGTCCCTGGCAAGCTGTACAATGAGAGTGTCTTGGTTTAAGACAATGTATGGTTTAAGACATTGCAGTGTGAGTTACCTCCCCTTTCAGCTTTAACCACTACACTTCACCAATAAGGAGAGATGTACATGAGAAGATATAAGTAAAAAAAAAGTTTACCAGAAAAAAACCCCAAAACAACCAGCAGCCACAAAAATAACAGCAATAACCACTAGACACAAAGGTGCTGAATTCTGGGGACTCCCAAGGAACAAAAAAACCAAAATGGCAGAGAAGCCCCTCCCCCCAAGATGGCACCTTCCATAGAAGACCATGTGGTTGCAATGGACAAAGGAAAGATGGTGAGATAAGCCCCCTTCTCCTGATGTGTGGAGAAAGAAAACAAAGAGAAAAAAAACCCCCACCATAGCAACAGAACCTCCGTGACTACAAAAAGCTCCCTCTTGCCCCAAAACAAAAACCAACAGGGAACAAGGACTTAACAAAACCAAACCTGGAGACCAAAACCAGTCAAACTCCTCTCAAGCTGTTTACTTCATGTCACCCAGTAGGGTTTGTCCTGACAGTGGCGGCTCTGCCAACGATGGCAACTGGAACTTGGGAACTGGGGCAGTGATGAGCCTGAGGTGTTGATTTCTCTGTGTCTTTTCTGTCTGACATATGATGTAGCACAGATGTGGAACACAATACACTTTTTTTTTTTTTNTTTTTTTTTTTTTTTTTTTTTGAGTTACCTAAAACAGAGAGACAAGGGTTAGAGGGACAGGGAACTAGTAAGGGTTCTCTTCTGCTGACTCCAAATTGTGCTGGCCACACTGGAGCACACTTGTGGCCTTATGGAGACGAGCCAGGGATATTCCTGAGATATTAAGCCGCAGAGAAACACCAGAGAGCTATCTCAGAGGAATTAAGGGGTGTTCCTGTAGGAAAATGGCACAGCCAACTGCCCAGCTGAGGTGCTTTTACACCAATATACACAGCATGGGCAACAAATAGGTAGAGCTGAAAGGCACAGCACTACTGGAAAGCTACAGCCTCATTGTCATTACTGAAATCTGCTGAGATGAATCCCGGGACTGGAGACAGTTCAGAAGAGACAGGAGAGGAAGGAGTGGCAGAGGACTTGCCCTCTGCATCAAGAGGGCACCAAGGTTTGAATGTGGAGAGTTGTCTCTGAAGAACAGCCATGGGGAGGTCGAAAAGCTTGTGGTAGGAGTCAGAGAGCCCAGCAACAAAGAGAACTATGTGGTTGACTACAGGCCCCTGATCAAGGGAAGCATTTGACCAAGCCCTCTTGCTCCAGCTGTAGGGAGTATTGTTCTTGCAGACTCTTATCCTGCTGGGAGACTTCAACCACTCTGACATCTGCTGGAAGTAGCAGGGTGAACTGTAAGCAATCCAAGAATGCATGGAGGGTAGATCCTTGAGCCTGGTCATAGGCAGCCCTGCCAGAGGAGAGGCTGTCCTAGGTCTGTTTGTCATTAGTGCAAATGACTTAATTGGGGACACAAGGATTGGAGGCAGCCCGGGCTGCAGTGATCAGGCATCAGTGGTGTTTGCAGTCCTGAGGGATATGGGTCAGGTGAGGTGTAAAATTAGGCCCTGAACTTGAGGAGTGCAGTCTTCCAGCTCTACAGTCAGTGAGATTCCCTGGGAGACTGCCCTCAGGGACAAGGGAGTGGTACAGAGCTGGCAGGTCTCTAAGGAAGTCTTCCATGGAGTGCAGGAGCTAGCAATTCCCAAAAGCAAGAAACTGGTCAAGGAATGTGAGACATTGGTGTGGCCGAGTAGGGACTGAGGTTTGTCAAACTGAAGGGAAAGAAGAAATTGAATGGAGAGTTGAAGCTGGCACAGGTGACCTGGGAAGAGAATAGAGATGAAGCAGAGTTGTGTAGGGAGGGGGTGAGGAAGGCCAAGGCAAAGGTGGAACTGAACCTGGCAAGACATTAAGGCCAGGCTAGAGGTCATTTCCAGCACTGGTTTCCTCTGCTTAATTGCATGGTTTGCTGTGAATTTTGGATGAAGCCAACAGGCAAGCAAGGTGGGAGACTGATTAGTTTGGAACTAAGCCACATGCTAATCACCAATCTAACATAAAATGGGCAGAAGTACCCCTAAAACTGGGGTTGAATTTTATCCACAGTGCCTTGTGTTTCCCTCTCACAGTGATGCAGCATGGTCTCTATGCAGCTGTGAGGAGTCTCTGCTTTGGAACTGTGCCAGTCCTGCTGCAGCACAGTTTTGGGGAATTAAAGTCCATGCACATCCCTCCATCCAGATGTCCTTTTGCTTTACTTACACTGAAAATGTAGGAGAGCAATAAAAGTTTATCTCTCTGCTGATGAAGATTTAGCACAGTATCAACTTTTATTCTGGCAATTGAGTGCTCAGTGGGCATTTTAAATTATGCTTGCAGAAAAGGAAGATGATGCTGAGATTGCCACGCCTGGAAAAACTGAGGATAATTCTGGATTTGTGTTTACTCAAATTTAGAATGGTGCTCTACCAGTTGTGCAGTGCAGTTGTAATTTCTTTGAGGGCCTGCACATACCTGTGTTATTGCTGCAGATCTCTTTTCTCATTTTCTTTTAGACTAGCACCAGAAGCTGGTACTGTGGCAGTAGTAGTGATATCACCTGTAAGAAGAATACCTTGGGCAGCATGTTTTTTAACTGAATCATGCTACTTTCACAGTCTATAATTTGCCCTTAGCCTAAATATTGTTCATCATCCACCCTGGACCCTACTTTTTGTCTTCTTTTTTGGTCCAAGAAAAGACCAACTTAATGATTTTTTTTTCCTTCTGTACAAGAATATAATTTGATATATACATTCTTATGTATTTTCTGGCAAAAAAAGGGAAACTTTTAATCTTGTTCTAATAGTTCCCCAAACTAAAAAAAAATGTACTTTCAAATATTTTTTTTTAAATCTAGTTTAGCTAATGCAAAATTAAAAAATAATTTTATTTTGTGTTTAGGACAAGACACAAATAACTACAACTTAGGCAAATTTAGAACAAAACCAGACTCTTCTCACCAATGAACTCCCAGCCTGGTTCTTGGACTGTAGTTCATGTGAAGGAGAAGTAGCTTTGCTTTTCCCCACTCATAGGCCAGTGCATAGCAACATTCAGACAAAATCGCTCTCTGTGAGAGGTGAGGAGTACTGAATCATGATTTTGGTATTCAGGTGTTGTGGATTCCATTGTCTTCTTTAAGGAGAAAGGCTTGTGAGCTTTATTTTCATCTTTTTCTGCTGAACTTTTAGCTTTCAGGTCACAATTATGTAAAATTCTGTAAGCTTCCATCAGTTCTGTAATTGTACATCATTGATGTCATTCATTAATTTGTCTTTCAATGAATTTAGCTGCCCTGTAGTCTCATCTCATGTTTCATGGCTGAGATGAAAGCATCAGATTGAAGATAACCATTATTTTAGGAGTGTCATAATTAATCCATTTTTCCTTTTTAGCTTTGTTTGCTTAAAACCTGCAATTAAACATCCTTGCTAAGAAAAAAAAAAAAAAAGCTCCAAATTTAAATTTGTCTTTTTGTGATCCACTTTGTCAAGTTGAAATAAATTTCTTGGACTTTATCAATACATCAATACATATTTTTTCAGATGAATTAGTTGCTGTCATCTTTGTTTTCTTGGAAAGAGCTTGGGTTTCCAGTTTGGTGGTGCATGGATGTCTGATTGAGCAGTGGTGTTGTGCAGCATCTTACAGCCCATCATTTTTGGCAGACTTGGACACTAATGTCTTGCCACACTAAATTCTGGGTTACCTTCAGTTCATGCAGTGAATTGGGAAAAGCATGGTTGAAAAAGTCTATGGCCTGTTCAGGCGCATCAAAATACAATTAAATAAATGAATATTTCTGTACACTGGAACTGCTTCATTCAAAATAAACAATAATATTGCATTTCAGCCTTCTTTAATGCCTCAGCTATCTGTGGTTAATTTATGAGTCGTTCATTGAGACAGAGGTTGTATGCTGGGGTGACTTAGACAAAACACTGACATCTCTAAAGACACCTTTCAAGTGAAAGTGTGGATGCTTCTCTAGTCTTATGAGACTGTTCCCTCCTATTTTAGACTAAAAGCCTCACTTTAGATGAAGGACAAGGATATGTTTTGGTTAAATCACTGTAATACCATTGAAAAAAAACAAACACCCTCACTTTAGGGTATTCCTGAATACATAAATACAAATAAGGCAGGTCTAAGCAACAATTTTAATGCCAGCATGTTTTTTGGAGCTGAACAAAGCAAGAGCATATGTAGGTCCTCATAGTGGTGAAGGGTTAGTAATGAGACTTTTGTAAAGGAAGTACTAATGTTCATGTTTTCCTGAACCAAAGTCAACAAAGATGTAAACATTAGTGTCTACACACAGCTCCAGTTAAAAATATGCTGATTTTCCCTGTCTGATCTGCTTCCTGCTGAGTTAAAGAGGCTGTTTTAAGGTCAGCATACAAAAAATCCTCAGGCATGATACATTTATTTAATGTCTTTATTGCTGAAATCTACCTACATTTCCTAAATCCTTTGGTTGGCAGAAAGTATCCTGAATAAAATTCTTCTCTCCTTCTGTCTAATAGAAACAAATTCTGAGGTTCTCTTGTTTAACAACTGTGCAACCTCTTGCATCAAGATTAAACACTTTGTTTTGTCCCCAGGCAGTTGTATATTTATTACTCTTGAGGCAGTGCTATTTGAAATAAATGGAATTGAAAGATCCTGAGAAATGGTTTCTGAAACACATATATTGAGTTACCCTCTCCTATGTGAGCAGAAAATGCTTCTGATGCTTCTCCCTGCACCCTTGCAAAGAAAATAGCTGATATAAAAATATCACATGATGGGGTGGTGAAAAGGTAAGCATTTTTATCCTCAGCCACTGAGGCTTTTTGCTGCTTATTGTCCTGAAAATAATTAGGTTATCTTTATGAAATGTGTTACTATTCACTAAAGATAACATGAGTAAGGGCATAATAAAGGACAAAATAAAAGATAAAAGGAAAAAGTCTCTCCTTTTCTGCCTCAAAAGGTATAATATTAAAACAAAACAAAACAAAAACCTCTCATGGCTTGAAAAGAGTCTTTAAAACTTCTCAAAATTCAGATTTATATTTTGGGCTGGTGACAGGGCTTATCTCTTCTCCCTGATCAAAATAATAAATGCTCACCAAGAGAAAAAGTTCTTTTATGTTATAAAGAAAACAATTTCCATGTAGCTTTTGTGTGTGTGTACGCATATTCATAAAATATGGATTAGCAGCACTAGGTATTCAGCTAAGTAAATATTCATAAAATAAAGGTGAAATTGATATGCATTTCCCAATAGGGAGTAATAAGCATATTTTGATTTCCTAGTAAAACATCAAACTGAGGGGAGAGAAAGCATTTTCTTTTGCCTGGACATGTTTTATTCCTCATTCTTGTCGTGTTGATCCTGCTTCCAAAGATTTCCTGACATTTTGAATGTACAGTATTGCTAATATTGTTAAATGTAGAAGAATCAGGTCTATTGCTTAAAACATAAAATAAAAAAGACATTTTGGGTTCTTTTTTTTTTTCTTCTTTGATTCTTTGATCTTTTGTCTTTGGGGTACATTAAAGTTGCATATTTTAGTGCTTTTTTATATATATGAGAGATAGATCTGCTTTCTTTTCTAAAATCTTATGTTCTAAGAAGTGTAGGTTCTGAAGCCTTGTTAGCACTGTTGGAAGACTCAATAAATAAGATATGTGCTGCAGTCATGAACTGTATATTTGTAGGTATTCCTGACGGCTTTCTTTGCAGCACACATGATGATTTAGAGTAATAGAATGGAATTGTTTGCAAATAAACTGAAAATAAAGTGGATGTTCTAAAGCTCTACCTGAGAGATCTCAAGAACAGCTCTGTTTCAAGCAGCCTGTTGAACCAGGGAAAAATTACATGTTGGTGTGCAAACAGGCAAAAGTTTTTTTAAAAAACCAAATCCTCGAAGTAAAACAGAATCCAAATAGGTTTTTGTGCTGTTGATTTTATTTAATGTCTAAACTGTTAGCTTAGGCTCCTGTTTTCCAGAAACAAAATGTTTCAAACCCAAAATTGAAGAATGTGTCTTCCCAGAATTAGTATTTGACATAAAATAGGCTTGGAATGTGTCTTGTTCTTTACCTCAATTCCTGTTGATATTGATTCTTTGTTTCAGCTGGGCCTACTTGTAAGAACCATTTCACCCCCTTCTTCTGTTTCACCCTTTTGCTTGGGTCAGTTGGGTCAGTTCTCTTGCCAGGCTGGGGAGATGGGCTCGTCTGTGCATGTATGGAGCAGACAGCTCCCATCCTCATCCCTCTCTGCTGTTTTGGTGCTTTTTTTCTTTGCACACAAGCACTGCTTTCCAATAGCAAACATATTTTGGACAGGCAGGAAATACGAGGTCTTTGTTCTACTCGTTTTATGGACTTTGCTGATTTATGCATTTATTAATGCATGGGCTCTGTGTGTTCAGTAGGGTAATTTCAGTGTACTCATTGCCAATAAGGAAAATAAAAACAAAACTGTCGTTGGCAGCTGGCATGGAGCTGGGGAGAGCCAGTAAATAAATGTTATGTATTTAAAAGAGATTTTGAAAAATATTATTTTAGAGCTGTTAGAGGAAAGATGAACATTGTCACATAGTTTGAATTTTTTTTTCTAAATTACACCATCATCTGCATGCCACTGATCATTTTCATATGCTGAATAAATTAGAACCATCATAAATGATGGTAGCAGTCTCCACTAACAGAGCTTGTTGATACCTCTTTGTTGAAGTCTATTATTTAAAATAATTCCTTTGGCTCTGTCAGTGTTTACTCAGGCCAGCATCTTTAATGTTGATTTAAGGTTATCTCTATGTTCCATAACTAGAATACAGAACATTTCTATCGATTTCTTAGCCACACTTTTCTACTTTACTATCCATAAATGAATTTTGATTCATAAAAGAAAAACCCTGGGAGTCAAATGTCAGCTATCATCCAATATATTGCTCTGTGCTGCAAGTAAAACAGTCTGCATCTCATCTTGAAAATATAATGCATATAAGCCTTCTCTGAAAGAATTTCAATAAAATATTGATGTAAGCACTTTATTTTGTTTGATAAGGTATTTTGAAGATATGGACAACAGCACAAAACAAAGCCTGGAGCCATCCCATTTTGTATTTTTTTGAGCTTTCCAACAAATGGTGAATGTTTTATTTGTGTTAAAGAAAACACTCTGTAGTGCAAAATACTCTGTGGTATTGTCTTGAGTGATCTGTCTTAGTAGATTTTGTGCTGGGAGTTATGATCAAGCCTAGCAAAGCCTAATAACAAACAAAACAAGTACTGTACACACTCCTCTGGATATCACATTTGTTACTTATATCACACCCAGGTGCCCTGCTTTTGAAGAATGTGTTTCTACACAATGCTTTTCATTTTCTCCTCCTAAGTGTGTGACTTAGTCATATTAGTGCTATTAGAATGTTTCATTTTGCTTAAACACAAGTTTGTAATTCCATGAGCAATCTAGCCTGATTTTCTCTTCATACATCACAGCCTCAAAGCAGACACAGAAAGGCAGCTCATAATAAGAAATTTGATGCCACCTGGAAAATTTAGATACCACAGAAGCTACAAAAAAACCACCTTCTAGGGACTTAAACACTTGGAAAAAGATGTGTTGCAATTTATGTGCTTTTTTGTGGTTGTTTTTAGGTTTTTGTTACAAAAAAAATGACAGAAAATTGACATCTGTAGCCTTCCCCTTGTCCACTGATGAAATCACTCCATCACAGGAGGCCTCTGGGTTGGTCAGGGAGGACCTACCCTTGGTGAAGCCGTGCTGGATGTCCTGAACCACCTCTCTGCCCTCCATATTCCTCATTAGAGCTTCTAGAAGGATCTGTTCCATGATCTTCCCAGGCCCAGAGGTGAGGCTGACAGATCAATAGTTCCCAGCATCCTTATTTCTACCTTTTTTTTAAAGATTGGTACAGTGCTTCCCCTTTTCCAGTCACCTGGGAGCTCACCTGACAGAAATCAGGTGACTGCACTTCATTCTTTTAATTCTTTTGCAGAAAGCAAAGGCAAATGGTGTGATTTTTGTGGAACAAATTAAAAAATGGTGATCACTAG
Organism: Pycnonotus jocosus; assembly: GCA_013400435.1. NCBI lineage: Eukaryota > Metazoa > Chordata > Aves > Passeriformes > Pycnonotidae > Pycnonotus > Pycnonotus jocosus. The sequence goes on from VWYP01033526.1 coordinate 73,089, forward strand.
CATTGCAGTGAATATCAAATGAATATATAATAACAGAACATTAGGAAACAATTAGAAAAAGTGCCTAGATATTATTAATTCATGCACTATTCATTGTACCAACATTGATCATGTGAAAGAAGTGTGGTGTTAGTTACATTTTAATCATTCGGCGTTGAGGAAGGACTAATTATTTTCGAATGGCGATGGGAAGGCTCCAGTTTTATAAAAAAATCATGGAATGTCTAATTTACTCCCACAGCATTTTAATAGGGAAACATATGGCTGCCATTATTTGTAGGACAATGGAGGACACCACAGCAATTGCTCACGTTTCAGCTCTCACAAAGAAGGTAGAGGTACTGTTGCCTTCACAGGGGGCTGTGTTAATTATGGGATGGATGTGCTGTGCTGTTAATTATGGGATGGATATGCTGTGCTGTATGTCTCATCCCTTGCCCTTCCAGGATAGGGCTTGACCAGACTGAGCATTATATCCCTTCCAGCCAAGCCACTTGGATTTCATCCGTGCTTCAGAAGAGTCCTGGGGAATGAGAGCAGCAGGTAGCTTTCCTCATGGACTTGGGGTCAGTGAGAGGCTTTCCTGGACAGTACAACTGGACAATAAATGGAACAGGACTGCATGTGTCCATCTCCCTGCTGCCCTTTTCATCCACTGGGGAAAGCACTTGGAGGCTTCAAGTCCCCTCTGAAGGAAGAACTTGCACATATCTGCCTGGAAAATCATCTCTGATCTTGCACAGGCATATGCCTGAGAAGAAAACTGAAAATTTGGTGCCTCCTTTCTTCTAAAATTTCTTTGGGTTGAGGCTTTGTGCAGATGCTCAGATAAGGTGCTCAGGGATTGAGAGCCTGGTGGAACAGTTGTGAGTTAGAGAGGCAGATACTGACAAACTTCACAGTGAAGATGCCAAACTTCAAGCCCATTTTTGTGTTTTGTATGTCATAGCTCCTTGGTTTTTGTTCTCCCTTCCTCCCTTCTCTAGGCAAAGTACCTCATAAATGCTTCCAAATGGAGAGGTGGATCTCCAGGGACTTCTCTGCTACCCAAGTGCAGTTCTGTGAGCTTTTCCTCCCAGAGTGATGTCCTCACAGGTGGGGCCTTGGTGGGCTTGCTTAGGAAATATCATGTGTCTCCCTCTTGTTTCTGTATCTTGCCATAACTTGTGGTTTAGGAGACCTCAGATCAGTTGTAATGATCCAGTCAAAACACAAAAGGACAGCTGGGTGATGAGAATTAATGAGCTAGGTCTGGGATGACTTTAAAGGTAATTTCACTTTAAATGAATAGTGCGTGGGGAAAGCTCAAGAACATGGGTTTAGATCAGTGCAAACAAAGTCTGCTGTAGCTTTTTGGCTTTATGCTTTGTCTGTTTTTCCTGTTAGAACAAGGTAAAGATCAACCTGTAAACCATAGTAACATACAGTTAGTATTGTATCAGATTTACTTTGGTGTATTGTCTTTTGTAACCTCTGAGTTTGGTGTATTTATGTAATTCAGGACAAATATAACACATATTTTCTGTGTGTGGATTGGTTGGTTTAAATTCACAGAAAAAGCAACATGCTCTTGCTTTGGTATTGGACTCCGAGTGGATGCTTTTTATTATATTATCTCCCTTGGTTTTATATAGTATTGATGAAATTGAAAGTCAGTGACCTGACAAAAACAAAATAATACAGCATGAAAATTGCTACCATGATTTCATGCTGTGTTAATGCAAGGATGTCATTCCTGCTTCAGAATAATAACAGTGTTTTCCTTCTGAACTTAGAGCATCTCTCTCCCCCTCTCTTCCTCTGCCCACCCCTCCTTTTCCTTTTAGAGAGAGTTGATGCCACAATGAAATTCTTTTTAATCACATATCTTGGTTGTTTGTGAGTAACCACCATTAACAGGTAATTTTTTTTGAAGCAGAGAGTGGAATCTCTGTATTGCATAGGCATATGCAGAAACACAGAAAGAATCAGGCTTAACAGTAACTATAACATGGCTAATTGCAGAATCTGGGAGTTTTTCAGTCATTCTTCCTCAAAGAACCATCACTCAGGCTGCGTGGCAGCACTCTTTGAATTTCCCACAGGGCACTGCTTGTCTTGGAATATGCAGACGTGATATTCACTCTCTGTTCTCAACAATTCCTATTCTCCCACAGAAAAGATTTGAGGAAAGTCACTAAATTCTAATTAACACACTCACTGAACTTGCAACAGTGTGATCAGCTTTGATATTTTACCTGATTAGAGACCTCTTTACTGAACCTTCTCATCTTGCCAATAATGGTAGAACCTACAAATTAGATGTAAATATCCTAAGTTTTACGTGAAAGGTGGGGAGGTACTTGGCAAATACTTCTAATGGGGAAGCATTTCTTTCAGGTCCCAGATACCTGCTCAGACTCTGCCATCACAAAGATTGATCTGTCCAGAGAGGGAGGGAGCAAATGCCAAGTCTCAAGTTAAAGGACAGCACCAGCTCCACTTTTTTTTGGCTGTCCTCCTGTTTCTCCCCTGCCTGCAGAAGAGGGTGGGCCTGGCTGTTTGTGTGTGTACAGAATGAAATAGCTATGAGTGAAATCTCTCCTCTACTTCATGGAGGAGATGGAAAGGGAACGGGAGGAAACAGAGCACCGTGCCCTCTCTTCACGCTCTGCCTCAGGAATAGAGGTCAATTTAAACAAACCAAACAGACCTGTCCCCCTCCCCCAGACCAAGAAAGAGTTTATTGCACTCACAGCAGGGAGCTGAAGGGCTGCTGATACAAAACCCTCTGTGTGTTTGCTTGCTTCGCTGTTAAAGCATTCCGCCACAATGCTTGAGGTCTGAACCGGTCCAGAATCTCTTCTCACCTACAAGGAGTTTCCTTGACCTTGGTTATTTTAGGCAGAAAATAATTTATGATCCAGTGAGCCAGAGAGGAAATACATGTGAACATGAGGCTTAGTGGTTTGTATTCACCTGAGGGCTCCAGTTTCCATGCTAAGGACAGACTCCTCTCTAAGGTCAGCTTTTGACCACAGGGATTTGGAGTTCTCTTTCCAGCTAAGGTGGTTCACATGCTGCAGAATTCTCCAGTTTGGCATTGTCCTCGATAACTTCACAGCCTCCATGAAGAAGGAGAGTGGGGAATGTCCTGATGGGTATGGTAATCCACATCTTTAGAGACAGGTGGGAATGCAGGGTTGAGTTTTCTGACCCAACGAAACAGTTGAACCAGCCTGGAGAGTGCTCTGACTGTTCATGAGCTGTTTTGTAGGGTCAAATAAGAGGTACCTCATACTGGAGGTTAAAAAAACCACAAAAAACCAAAGACAACCTCTCCTTTATCTTGAAAGAGATGATATTGCTCACCTATTACTTAAGACAGAGGGTTTTGGGAAGTCACACTTCTATTCTGGATGTTTCTTATTAATAAACTCAAATGGTTCTTTTCTGAATGGGCTACATTGGTTCACCAGCCAAGTTATTGTTGTGTCATGTTCTCTTCTCAGAATGATTTTCAGAATTTTCAGTTTCTATCAGATAGTACTAGGACAAATACAAAACAGATGATAAAGGGGAAAAAAAATCTCCTTCCAAAAGATAATTTCTATTGGCTGAATTAATTTTATTTTGGAACCAAGTGTTTGAAATCCATCACTAACTCCTACTTGCCTTTCAGGTACCTGATCTAGCCCTGAGATTGGCTGGTATCAGCCAGACAGGATGAAAGGAATTTTTTGGTCTGTTCTTTCATTTTTACATATGTATGCCAAAGAATTCTCTAAGTGTGCTTGTTTAGTTATTTGGAGTTTTTGCTACAGCAGCATAGAAGATTGCTGTACCTCAATGAAGAACTTCTAACCTAAGTATAGTAATGTCATGTGAGGATCTTGATTGCTTTGTGGTTTTTTACAAAATATAAGGAGGTTTTTTGGTTTTGTTTTTCTTTAAATTCCATCACAGATAGAATGTTTTCAATGAATAGGATCTGTTCATAATTACTTGTTATGAAAAACAGATTTTTTATTACTGATAGAAGCATAAGGCAAAAAAAGAAGTATAGAGTTTAACATTCTTTATGATAGAATTTAAATTTACCGTAAAATTAAACCCTGAATTTGAACTACATAAATTGATTTAAGACCTTTGTGGAGTTATTCATTCAGTCTTGCATCTTCTTGAATCTTTCAAGAGTTCAAGAGTTTGTTTATTATTATTATTATTATTATTATTAGGTTATGCACAGGATGACAGTTAACACCAGGATGGAGGTAAAAGTCAAAAAGATGTGTTTTATATAATATCCTAGCTAATAAATTTAATCAGTATAGTTATTCATCCTCAGATGAACCTCCCCAGTTTCTGAGAAATCAAGCCTACTCTGAGGTGAAGATTTCAGACTCTATGGCTGGATCATTTTTGATTTCTTGCTGAGAAGGCTTTTTCTCTGGATGTTTTAAAATTCTTCTGTGGTTAGTGGAGAATACCTTTTCTAATGCCAGATTAAATATGCTAATAAAATGGTGGTTTTAAAAACCAAGTGATTTTAAAGCCAGGTGGTTTCACAGGAACTGTGAAGTATACAGCTGGTTCCAAAGAGAAGTGGTGATTTATGTTGTTTATATTTGTGTAATTTATCTTTCAGTTCAAATACAAGAATGGGCAGTATTCAAGTACATTGTGAATGCAATGGGTAAATTTCACATTTGGGAGAACAAGTTCAGGTAAAAACAAGACGTGTTATTAATGAGCTTAATTCTTCATTGAAACAATGCTTCTTCAAATGTGATGGTGATTTGTTGTTGGAACACTAAATTAAACCTCCTGAATATATCCTCCTGAAACAAACAGCAATTCAAACAGCATATTTTGCTGTGATGCAGAATTTCTCAGATTTTAGGTGAACTCTATGGACGCCATCAGGCTGGATGAACGTGTTTGTAGTTCCTGTCCTTTTAATTCCCGAAGGCACACTGTGCAACAGCTTTACAAGTCAGCTGTACCAATTACATTGGGCCACTGGGTCCCTAAATTGAGTGCCCTGGGCCAGAGGGGAGGCAGAGGCTGCCCTCCCACTCCTCCTGCAGGGAGGTGAAGAGCTGGGAGCACCTGACACATGGTGCCACAGATGCAGAGCAAACCTGTAAACTGCACAGGCAGCTGCAAGGTGAGGTTTTGTTTTGCACGTGTTGTGTTACTTTAGGGGCGATCTCAAGCTTTCCAAGAATATGCATCAGTGGTTTTCCAGAAGCCCTCCAGAGATCCAGACTGATCTGCCACAGCACATACCAGCTCCTTGAGGTATCCCTGTGGATGGGAACTGCTTTGCTGCTTTTCTTGCTGTCTCTTATTAAAAATGATGTGTTCTGAGAGGATTAATCCAGAACCCATTGATGTCTTCTGCAGAAACAGGAATGCCAATTTTAGCCAGTTACTGACACAGGATTTAAGTAAGCAGAAAATTCTTCCTACTTATGAGCAGGAAGGTACCAAGCAATAATTTTTTGTAGGTGCAGGCTGGTCACAGCAAATGGCAAAGCAGTAAATCTGCTCTAGGTATTTATGTTTTGCTTTAGGTTGCAGAAAACTCCACAATTCTACTTCTTTATTGCATAGCTTGCTCCTGCTAGTTGCTGTACAATTACTGAATTAGAAAGGCAAAATTATAAAATAGTGCAAAGTAGGTGTTTCTTCATGGATACATTTGCTTTGTTGTTGGAATACACATGTAGTGATAAAATGCTTTGTGGCACTTGTGAGTACATGCTTTTATGAAAATAAAACTAGTAGATATTTTTCTCCAATTTATTCCATTTAGGAATTAGAGAAATTAAGCTTCCCTCTCTTTTAATTATATTTTACAGAGGAACTGTAATCTCTTAATCTCTGTGAAGCCTCTCCCTATCCGTTTACCCATTGGCACTGGTTGATGTGGAGCCTGTGGAGCCTGCAGTTGGTGTTCTGCAGCTCAGAGGGCTGTGCTCAGAAAGCAAAGGCCAAATTTTGCCTACATATGTGCAACCCTCTTTGACTGCAGGGCAGGCGATTTGCACTTGGGCTACACAATAAATCGATTTGTCACTTCAGTGACCGACTTAAAAATAAATAGATTAAAATGGTTCCAGCTGACAAGGAACAGATCTCTCTTTGCTCCTCCCCACTTTTTTTTTTTCCCCCCAGCTAATCAAAGCAAGATGCTTTTTTCAAACAGAAAAGGTTAATTCCCAGACATTTTAAATAAAAGCAAAAACTAGATTTTCAGGATGATACAGATGCTATCACAAAACAGGTGCTGCAGTTTTTTTATGTATATTGGATCAGAAACCATCCAAATCTCTACTGATTTTATTTCCCCCTCTCCCCCCTTACTTAACTTAAAAGAAAATGTCCTAACTGTGGAGTTATATGCTATTACAGAATGTTGTGCCTTTCTGTTGGAACATCTCCACTATGTATTAAATGCTTAAGCATCTCTCTTGGTCAGCAGCACAAAAAGTAGCTCTGCAGCCTGCTGCTAAGAACATTCTGGAGATTCCAAGGTTACTGTATTTATGAATCCAAGTGCTCAACAGAAAAGAAATGATAGACTGAGGGGGCATTAGTCTACAATTCTTCACCCTTTCATGTCTAAGTTATTTTCCTAAACACTTGATTTGGTCCAGAGAGAGATTAGATTTGAATCTGAGCCTCTGACAGCATGTTCTAATTGTTGGGCTGCAAAGGCAGAAAGCTCCTTTTTGGGCAAAACATTGTGAAACTAAAAATTGTTAAAATATTGTGGGAAAACAGGAAGTAGCCACTTTAACACCAGCAGATCACTGTCTACAGCTACCAGAAAGGAGATTGTGGTGAGGTGGAGACTGGTCTCTTCTCCCAGGTGACAGGTGATACCATGAGATGAAACAGCCTCATGCTGCACTGGAGAGGTTCAGAGGGGACAGTAATAAAAAATCTTCAGTGAAAGGCTTGTCAGACATGGGAACAAGCTGCCAAAAGAAGTGGCTGAGTCACCATCCCTGCAGGCTTTTAAAAGACAGGTGGATGTGGCACTTGGGGACATGGTTTAGTGGCAGTGCTTCGCAGTGCTGGGCTAACAGTTGGACTCGATCTTAAAGGTCTTTTCAAACCAAAAATTTCAGTGATTTTGTGAACTAATCTTGTTTCTATTGTATTATTTGGTGAGAGTTACTCAGTGTGGACTTGCCTTGATTTTCCATTTCCTTGAGTTTGGAAAGGAGAAGACATACAGCTTCCAGTCAGAGAGTTTAATATTTAAATGTCTGGTGAAACTTTTATTGGTCATGAGAATGGCATTATCCTGCATTGCTATAAGTTTAGCACGGTGACATTTTAATTTTTGCGGAATTCTCTACTATACTTATGTATCCAGAAGATATTTTCCCTTTTAAATGCAGTGAGAAGACACAGTATGTGTCTGAAAGTAATACTCTCATTAAAAAATTGTGAGAATTAGCTCCAGAATCTAAGCTTCATAAGTGAGGACAATTGGTTGAAGGGAGTCATTTTTATCCATTCTTTTGTTGAGGCAAGTTAGAGCAGAGTCTTACCTGCCTGGTCTGGCATAATGATTTGAAGCCAATGGACAAGCTGTCATGATTTCAGTCTCTTTTTGAGATCCTCTCTCACCATTTTCAGGCACTCCCAGTGCCTGGGATGGCATTTTTAAATAGCTTCTGAACTGTGCCTTTTAACATCGACATTCCACTCAGTTTGGACAGTCTTCCTTTGTGTGACTGTTAATTTAAACCCTGTGGTTCTGTTCCAGCATGATTTCCCCATCCTCTTCAGGTGGGCAGCCCCTTACCTGAAGCCACAAGCCACTTGCTTTGCACTTGCTGAGGAAATCTGGTTGGGAGACCTCTAATAATTTATCTGCTTGCATTTTCCCAGAATTTGCATAACCAATGGCCTTGAAAGATGGTGGTGTGGGGAAAAGCATCACTGGCAATGTTCAGCTCCTCATGAGGGAGGTAGTGCTTCACTGTGTGAGCCTGTGGTGCCAGGCACTGGATTCTTGCACAGTGTCCTGAGATGGCTCTGTCTGCTTGCAGTGTGTGAAAACCAGCTCAGGACAGCTTGTAAGGGCTGCCTCTTTGGGCTGCCTTGGCTCTGTAGGTCCCAAATCCTTTTCCTCCCTGCCAGAAGGTTCAAGGGACAAGAAGCTTAGGGATTCATTTCAGAACACAGCCCCAAGCAGCTTTTGAACCCCAAAATTTTGTGTTTATGGACACGTGGGTTATATTTTTTTCTCATTCTTTGAGCAGGAAAGTGGAAAAAAGCCAGTTGGCTTTTTAAAAATATAATGGTTTTTCAAGTATACTGAGTCATGAAAATTCTCAATGATTCCCCACTGTGAATAGAGTTGCCTACAAATTACCTTAAATGTTCAATTATTTGGTATTACTTCCAATTCTGCCTCAAAATTTTGAGAAATATACTTTATTCTGCTAACTATATTCCCTCCTGTACTTGGTAGGCTTTTTTTTTTTTTTCCCTCTTTGTCTATGTACCTATTTGCAAATGCTCAGTAGACTAATTAAGGTTTCTGAAGGTTTAACCTTGTCTTATACAGTAGATCCTGAGACTTGCCATGGTGTTAGCTCAGTAGGCTGCAGGGAAGGGTTTCAGAAAATATCGTGTAATATTGCCAAACAGGGCTTTGCTGTTGAATTTACTCATCCCATAGAGCTTAGGTCAATGTGGATGTGACAGGGGAGAGTTAATCCTGTGGGAAAGTGTTTTTGTCACGTGTTTTTAAACAAAATTTTATCACCTGAGTCTAAAGGGAACTGTCCTGTTTGCATTTTACTTAATTGTTCTTTAATTTGTGAAAGAAAACTGCATTTTTAATTAATTGCCAAACAAATGCAAGTTATACACTTTGCTTATGACTAAGCACACTGGAATGGTTCTGTATCAGCAGAGAATATTGCCCTGCTTTTGTGTAAAGGAAACATATTTCTGAAAAAATTGCAAAAAATATTAGGGTAGTTATTTCAAAGGAGAAGCAAGACAATTACAACAGCTCAGGTCAGCCAGATCCTGCTTTCCTTGATGTTATGGTGTGATGCCATCAAACAGTGGGGTTTTTTTAGGTTCTGGTGCTGTACCTTTTGCTTGATAAAATAAAATAAAAAAAAAAAACCTATTTAAAATGCCACTGATCTTGCCTCATGGAGCTATTGCTAGTTCTTTTCCTTGAGATTTTCCACCCGAGGAATACTGGAATACTTATTATTTTCACATAAGAGCTTCTAATTCCCTTCTATTCCTGTTATGTGTTTTTGCCAAAGTCACCAGGTGGCCTGGACCTGGCTCACAGCAGAGCTCACACTGCCCACACTGGCTGGCAATGGGCAGAGGGAGACAAACATCTTCACTGGATTTGCACTGCTCAAAAATAATAGAGGGCAGCATAATTTATATTTTTGGGGCTTTTTAATTGTCCAGATAACGGATGATGTCATTACCCTGTATTTGAGCCAAATACACAATGTATACACACCCAAGAGCAAAGATTTGTGCCAAAATCACACCCTTGCCTGTAGCATTGACAACCCTCAAAAAATATACAGCTACATCCAAATGAAAAAAAACTTAAAAAAAAAAAGGGAAGAAAGAAATCTTCTTTTGTTGTATAATAGTGAGGAGCTGTATCAAAATCCATAAATTAGGCACAACTTTAAATCCACATATAATTTCAATTACATACATCTGTTTCTCCTTAGGAAGAATGAAGTGAGGTCAACAACTAAACATTTTACAGCCATCAAGATTCTGGGATCCTTTTTAAGCTATATACACATGTGATTTGTAAGAAACCTATTTATATGTAAAACTTCTCATTTGAACATTCATTCCTTTTATTATGCAAACGCAAAATTTTTTGGAAGCTACAGGCTTCGAAGTGGAGTGAATGCACGTATTTCAGCCCAATGCTGTTGCTCTAATTTTTTTTTCCATTTTAACCCCCTGATGTTTCTGGTATCATGAAGAAAAATATCTGTTTAACTTTCAGATCTAGAGAAATAGTATAGCAAGGAATAGATTTTCCTTCAGAAAAGTATGCAAAATGTTTCTGAGTTCTTTGACAAAAATAAAAATTAAAGCCTTAATGGAGGTTTTTTAAGAGAAGATGGCCAAGGGAGGAACAAAATGGCCAAGGTTATATGTGGGGCTCAAGGTAGAATATTTTTAAATCCTTGAATTATATGTAATTTCATGTATTTGAGTGGCACTGCCTTCCTTTCTCTCACCCAGTGCCACTCAGAGCCTTGGGCAGAGCCCAGTTCATTCAGCTGTGACAGTCTCATTGTGACCCTGCTGATGTGTCATATAGAACATCATCTTACCAGCAACGTTAATAAAGTTGATGACTTTAATGATAAGGTTTTCAGTAACACAAAATAAAATGGAAATACATTTTGCATTCATCCTAAATGTACAGTATAATGTATTGAACCTCCTTGAGCCTGCAGCCTTTTTGAATTCCTCAAATATTAAAAAGTGAGCAAAGACTTAAGTAAGCTTGTTCAACAATAAATCAAACAAGAAAGCAGAATTGCTTGGAATACGTAATCATAAAACCTTCATGCATAAAATAAAAAGCAGGATACTGACCTAAATTGTTAATAACAGGAAAGTCTGTTAATACCTGTTGTATAAACCCCTAATCTTTACAGTTGTTAACAGAAACTGGAGTGCACGCATAAAAAACCTCTCTTCACAGCAATGCTGTTATCCACATCAATCAAGATAATCCCACAGTAAAACCTTGCTAAAGAGGAAATGTGGCATGTTTGGATAATGTCAATGATTAGAAAACATGTCCCAGAAAATGCCATGCAAAACAAGTTTAAATATTCATGCACACCTTCCAAGCCCTTTTCAAACTGAGAGTCTCAAATTATTTACGTGGTCCTCAATGGCTGAACTCTGATTTCAGTTCCAGATGTGAAACAAACAGAAGTTTCTGTGCATTTGAAAGCAAAGTGGGATTCTGTGCCATAAAACTTCACAGCTGTTTTTTTCTTTCACAAAATAAGAATTCTCTGTCTTCACAAGGGTAAATTGAGTCACAGAGCAGGGACATGATTGATTCAATGTGAACACATAGCAAACTTTGCTATCTCTTACTACCACTTCCTCCTTCATGGCTCCAGGAAACATGCTGCTGGTTCAAATTCATTCCATCTTAGGCTGTACTTGATTATAGCCCATCAAAGAGGACAATTTTGTTCTTCAGACCACACTACAAATTAATTGCCTGGAAGATTTTCATAGGGTGTATGGTATGTTTTGGAGAAATCATTGAAAAAGACAGAATTACACACTAAACCTCTGTGAACAATCATGTCCTTATTTTCTGCTCTAGATTGATGGTAATTGGATATGATTTGCACTTGCAGGTTGGCACTCATGGACTGCTAATCACTTGGGAAAATACAACACATTGCACTCTCAAGTGTTGTTCTGCTGTTGTTTTTCAGGGCAATCAAAGAATTGCCTCTCCTCTTGTGCTTATGAGCAAGGAGGTATTAAAAAATATGTAAGTGAAACAGAATTAGTTCAGCTAATTCTGGATGGCTAGAGTGATTCTTGTGATTTCACAAGATGGGAGGGTTCTGTCTTATAAAATGTGCAGCCTTTTTGTCTGCACAAAGTTAGCAGGGACCCTCTTAAGCAGACTCAGATGGCTGTGTTGCAGCTATCCAAAGTTAGTGAGATGGATCTCACCTCAAGTTAAATTGAAAAAGTCACTTTTCTGCAGAGCTTAGCAAAATTGGAGCTTTTTGAACTTTCTGGAGCAGTGCAGCAGCCAAACCCTACAGAAACCAACAGGCATGGGAGAAACACAAGGGAAAGCATGAACATATAGTAGAAGTAATGTTTACACTAATACATAAAAATTGCATAAAATTCTGCGTTTTAATAAGAAGGTGGTTAGGTTTTTAAATGGAACCATCAATATTATAACTGTTGGATGAGAAGGCTCACAAAGTCAGCGCAGAATTCAATATTCAAGAAGCCCTCAGTTCAATTCAGCTGCATGAAACACTGTGTGGCTTTAAGGATACAGCTGGAAACATGGGTGAGCTGGATATCTTTACCAACTGAGAAAGAAAGTGTGAGGAAGTACAACATGCTAAAGCTCATCTTTAATAAAGAGCTGCTTGTAAAGACCACATGTAGGAAAGGACTTGGGTTGGGGTTTTTTAGGTTTTAATTTTTAAAGTAGAAGAAATATGTTGTGTCTGACCTCCTTTCTGGGGAGGAAAAAAGTGACATTAATATGTTATTTTATGATCATTTAAAATAAAAAGTAAGATATAATTTGATATAGGAATAAGCATCCTATTTGTGGAGTTTCTAAGCTGTTAATAAATAGTTTATTTGCTTTAATTTTAAAACCCCCAAAGAACTGTGACCAAAAATTTGTAGGGCACCTTAAGCAGAAAACAGAGGAAAATATGACTCTGGCAGTGGACTGAACTGTAGAAATGCTGCTCTCACTTTGTGGTTCACTCTCTTTATGTTAAACATTTATGAATAGCATGTGCTTGACCTAGATGGCTGCAGAAGGATGTAGGAGCCCCATATCTTCGAGACCATCCAAAATCTGGAGGTTTGTTTGTGTGGGCTCATGCTGGTCAGATATAACCTGTCCTGATAAGTGGCAGTGGACATGGAAGGTAAATCTTGCTTTGTGCTGTTCATTGCACAACCTTGTTGTTTTGGGTTTTTATTAAATCCATGTTGGCAATGAGCAGTGCCAGGGCACGTTCACTGGTCCTGGGGCTACCAGGCAACATCTGGCCATGTTATTAAACATTCCCAACATCCAGAGGTGCCGGGACTGCATCCAAAATGCCCATGGGGAGCACACTTAACCTAGTGCACTGCACTGTAGATGGTGTTGTCCAAGGAGTGCCAGGTCACTGCACCAAAACCATTTTAATGGTTTAACAACTCCAAAAAAGAAATTCTTATGACTAGGAACGTTTTTGGCTCATGAGTTTGCTGGAATAGTTCTAGTGCTGGTGAAGTAGAATTTCTGACACTACACACAGAAAGTTCCTTTAGGAAACTAAACACTTATGAAATGAGAAAAAAAAAAGTTTTTACTTGAGTGTCATTGTTTCTCAATCACAGTAATTATCAGTTGTGGTGATTAATGCCTGCTGTAAAGGTGAGATAGAGTATTATGAGTAATGGAAGTATTTACTGGAGATGGATGTCACCAAATATATGAGGATTTATTTCTTCTGAGGAAGCAGAGGACACAAAATGTGCAAGAAAGAGGGTCACAGGGAGATCAATAAAAACATGTCATTACAAAGGTGATTGTGAACAATTTAGGAAAGGATGGAACCCACCTCCCTATTTGGAAGGAATAGGTCTAAAACAAGCAGAAGGGAATACTTTTTCATAAAGTTGGGATTAAAATTTAGAACTTGGTTCCAGATCAGTGGCAGTCAGCTCAGGAAATCCCTAACTTTCTGACTGCCAAAAGCAGTGATCTTTGTCAAGCAGGACCAGTCTGTCCTTTCCCTGTTTCTCCCGTGTCCCCTAAGCATGAGCCACAGGCTGCAGCTGGAGGCAGGATTTAGCCAGTTCATTCTCACCCAGCATGAGTGTTTCTATTTTTCTGTAGCCCAGATCTTGTGTGTGGAGAGCATAAAAAGGAATGGGCAGCACTTGTTGACAGCATTTTATTCTTTTCCTTTATCACTTGCTTGTCAGCAGCCCTGAGATGGTTTTAGAACTCAGCAGAGCAAAGGAAGCATTGCAAGAGGCATTGGAGGGGAAGTTATGACTCTAAAGCATTTGTTTGCCTCATTATGCTAATTTCTCCATTATCTCTGGGGTAGTGCAGCATCTTGATCCAGGTGAATTTACATTCAGCTCTCAATTCCATTGTTTGTGGGCTCTCACTCTGTAAAACTGGGATGCTGTCATGAGAAGTAGTGATGGCAAATGCACCATCTGTGAGATTCTCAGCTTGTGTTACAATAAAGGCCATCAAATTCTCCATAACGTGGGGTTTTAGATACAGTGCCACGATAAGTTATCAGGGAATCAGTCACGCAGTCCAGCCAGGGACTAAACCATGCAGTCCCAACGTTTATACACTCAGGTAGCAAAAGCAAAGGTGCTCAGGTTCATACCTGAGTGAGGGCAGCAGGGCTGCTGCTGCTGGCACAGCGAGGCTTTGGAGCTCCTGCGTACATCACTGCAAACCATGAGTATTCGTCACCTCTGTGCTTCTGGGCACTCTGATTTTCACTCAGGAACATGTGGAAGGTGGGGATCTCATCCTTCAGTTTTTCCCAGCTATGAAGTAAAAGTAATTTTCACCCTGCCGAATGCTGTGGTTGTTTAAGTTACCTTGAGATTTATAGATCAAATGCATCATAGAAGCATGAAATATTTCCCTGTTCAGTAGATACAGCATAAAGGAGCTGTACATTGGTGCACAGATGGTTAAAAGAAAAACTGTACTTTTGAGCAAGTGCATATGCAATTTCTGTAGACAACTGCTATTATCCTGTGAGGCACAAGTATTGCCAAATTATTAAACTAATTACAGATATTAAACTAAATATCAGTCTTCAAACCCTCTGTTGCCTTTTTTTCTTCCTTTGAAGGCTTTTTATTATTTTTTTATTACTGTGGGTACCTATAAAACTTTTAATTTGAATAATTTAGAAATTTGCATTTAATTTTATTATATTTCTTTTCATGTTACTGCAGTGTTGTCTTTGGGCTTTTAATTGATTTTTTTGTTATTGTCAAACACTTTGAAACTTCTGAAATGAGCTGCATGAAAAGAATAAGTAATGACTCAGTCTTAAGAGAAAACCAGCAATATTTTATTAAAGAGAATCTTTCACAGAATTAAACCCTGTGATTTTGGTATTTTCTGAGCAATTACAATAGCGTTTGTAGCAGGTCTTACGGAAGCAACATATCTGCATCTATAGAGCAGGCGTAGAAAATGCTGCAAATACATGCCTTTGATCTAAATGACAGAAAGAAATTTGCCAGGGACACGGTAGCATTAAGCATGTTTAAACTGACCCACATATCGCTTGAAGTGCAGGTAGAGTATTTCTCCTTTCGATCGGGCCGTTTGATTCACGGCATAAATAAAATTAAGTTATGTGCATAATACGTGTAACATAATTTGGCACATTAACTCTTAGAGATGGAGGTTAATATTTTATCTATCCCCCATTTTTTTTTTTTCCCTGTTCTGCAGTTAAATTTATCACGAGTCTGCAGGCATGACTTGCTGCTACACATGGACACGAACAATTAAGTTTTCAGTCAGAACTACAGTGAGAGGCTCCGATCCAGCTGCACTCCCTAAGCCTTTTGGTAGCTGCATTGATAAGGCAGGAAGAAGTTCATGTGCAAGAAATCTGAAGTGAAAGTGCAAATCTCGTGCTTGGCTGGTATTTTGTTATCTAGAAATAAGTTGAGCCTGAGTGGCATCAGAGAAGCTTTGCTCTCAGCGTTTCTGTTTCTTTTAAAACTAAAAGCTTAAGTCTTTCTTTAATTCTAAAAGTCCTAAATCTTTTGGACTCTTATCATTACAGGAAACTCAAATTTGTTAATGTTGTGATTTGAGTTATGATTTCATAAGGTTTTAAGCAATTTTTCAGAAATGGTTCATTAATATTCAAAGCTTTTTAAAAAAGTCATAGACTTGTGCCTAACATTCAGTAAGACACATTTTTGTAGCTTTTTATAGATCTAGAAGATGGAGATGTGCTTTCTAGTTTAAAGCAGTCATAAATGCCTTAACTCATTATGCTAAAATTAGAATATTGAAAATACCATCAAACTGGTGTTCAGTTTTTTTCCCCACATATCCAAAGGCTCCATGATTCTAAAATAAATTGCATATAAAATAATGAAATAATCAGTCTTTTTTTTCAGTTATTAATTAAGCTGTTGTAATTGATTTTGAGCACAGCACAGTGCTGTGTGTGCTCCTTGTTTGAACAGTACAAGGGTTGCCCACCCTGGTTTCTACAGAGCTACAGTATTTTAAACTCCCTTTGGGAAAGGAGGCAGACTAAATGTAAGATGACTGTTGTCAGACTGCTGAGTGAAATCCAACATGTTTAAAGAAGATGCCTCCATTGTCTGACCTTTCAGCTGGTAACTTCTGAACTATTTCTGTACCTATTGAGATGCCCAGCATGCAGAGTTCCCACTCAACACTGTCAGATTGTGGAGCTTTCCTTTTTTTCATTTTATCAGAGCACTCACAGTACTTTGGGTTTGAGCTTAAACACGTGTGTTGGGAGTATTCAGGCTTTCATAAGCTGCAAGACCTAGGTGCTGCCCCAGGGGATAATTCGGGACAGGAATCTCTTGTGACCCACTCTCTAAAGAACCTTCTGAGCGCAACTTCATTCTTAACTAAATGGCTGTGTTGGGTTGCATTCAGAAAACCATTCCTCCAGCAATTCCAGTGCTAAGTAGGGCTGCAGGACTGTCACTGCTCTCCACTGTGTGTACAGGGTGTGATTGTGAATATGTTTAGGCACAGTGGTAAATTTTGTAAGCTTGCCATGTTAGAAATTTGTACAAGCACTCAAAGGGAAGAGGATACAATTCCTTTTTTGGAACAATTGTGAGTACACTCATTAGCCTAGTGAAGTCATGAAAGTATGTTTATGGGGATGGCAACTGCAGCAATGTCAGTGTGAGTCTCTTGTTTGTTTAAATTTTTAATTATTTTTTTATTAACAATATACAGACCCCAAAGAAATTTTAAAAAACCCCAACCTAGTACTGGAGGTACAAAACTGTTGCTGAAAGAATTACCAGAGTGATACAGGAAGAGATTCTTGCACAAGGCTTGATTTGTAATTATGGATCATAAGATCCTGTCTGTACTCAGTTCTTAAATACATAATTCATGAGTAAAGCCTGAGTAAGTTTTTCAGCCAATAAAAACAACAGTGGAATTGGAATTTACGGGATTACGAGCACAATAAATTTGATGAACAGTTATAGCTTTTCAGTCTTTTTCTCCTTTAATAGAAGAGAGAGAAAGAAGTTCTTATAACCTAAAAAGTCAAGTAGTTGTATTTCCACTTGAGAGCTTTTATGGGAAGATGCAGTTAGACACAAAACGTAGAATAAGCAAAATTTAGGTGAGATTTAGTTTAATAGACACAATAATCTGGAATCTCATTGTGTTTAAACAGCAGAAGCCAATGAAGGAAAGCTTCCTAAAATTTGAGGCAAAATTTCCAATGCTTTTTCACAATGAAGGATTTGCTTGATGCTTTTCCATAGGCTGAAAGAACTTCCATACTGGTTTTATCGGTTTTGAGTACACATTGATGTTCAGAACAGCTCAATTTTTGCTCAAAGTATGTTGCATGAGTGCTACAGAGAGATAAAAAAAAAATTAACAATAAATATGCTGTGCCATTGATTACCTTTTAAAAATAACATATAGAAAGTGCACTGCTTATTCAGAAAAGCCTCTGTTATGAGATTAGTCAAAGAGATGTCAAGTGCAGTGATGACAATTTCCCTAATGATCAAGAAACTGTACAGTGAGCTGGGAAGAAGGATCTGGGGTAGCGAAGCACAGATAAATGAAGAACTTAGAAAAAAAATAGTGAAAATTAATTTTTCTTAGTGTTTTCCTACAAGCATGGTATGTAAAAGAAATACTTCATTTCACAAGCTAAAATTCTGATTAGACCAGCCAAAAATTAAGTGATTAAAATTGTACTTTAAAATCTCAAATCAGCAACTCACTTCACATACAGAATTTGAAAAATGCAAATTTCACTCAAATTTTTTCTGAAAGAATCAAAAGAAAAGAGGAAAGATGGGGAGAATTGAAAGCAACAGGTGAGTCTCTCTTCATATCTGAGTCTGGATGGTTGGAATATTTCTTGAAAGCCTTCAGAAGTCTTTTGAAAAGCTTCACATGTCAAAATGGAAACACCTGAAGGCTATTATCAAAATAATAGCCTCTACAGCATGTGAACTTGGATAAAGAGAAATGACTCATCTCCAATGATAGGGGACTGATGGATTCCACTGGCAGACAGTGACTTGTGTGACATGACTAGATAATAAGGGCTTTTATAAACTCCTTTGCCTATTTAAGGGCCTAAAAATGGATTTTGAATCACAGGCCAAGATCAGGCACCCAGAGATGGATTCCTTGCTATTTTTAAGAACTCTTGAGACTGCTGCTACGGATGGTATCTATGCACACTCTTTGCTTAAGTGGTAAAATATTCTGTCCTCTTTAGTGAACAAGGGAGTAGCTATTCCTGTAATTTTTAATATAAGCTTAGGAAATGTAACTGACAGTGATAACCTCAGTGAACCATCCTGGAGACTACAGGTATTCATTAAATAATAATCACCCTTTGTAGTGCATTAGCACAAGGAACCCTAGCAATGGACAATGAAGCTGTTCTGCCAGTTAGTAAAAAACCCCTTCCCCTGGCAGAAAGACCTTCCAATTTAAATTCTCAATGTGACACAACAGTTGGATGCAGGAGTTGATAGAGCAGGTAAAATGCTATTTTTTGGTAGTGTTTAATATTTGACTCATAACATGGAGATCTTCAAGAGTATTCTACAGATTTTGAGGTATGAGAATGTGATTAAAAGAGAGGTATGTGCTCATGGATTTCAAAGAGAAATTCAGCCTGTTGGATTCATTGTATTCATGTGAGACCAAGTAAAATATCAAGCTCTTTTGTAATAACTGAGTAAATATATTATTTGGAATAATTAGGGTATTGTTTTACAAACATTAAAAGGCTTGCTAAAAGCTATGTCATTCATTATTATCGTTAAAAATATTGGTATTAGATCTTTGGAATAATTACAAACAGCAATTCTTCAAAAGATAAATGGCTAGGATTAAAAATAAGTACATACAAAGCTATTCATCAATTAAATAAATCAGCCCATGCTATGAAAACTCCATGAAAAGATACCTTAGAGATTTAGTTAATATCAAGGCATTACTTATTACAGGAATGTTGATTGTTTGGACACGATGAGAAGGAAATCTTAGAAGTATAGTCTAGGTAAGATTAGAGGCCTATTTTCTTTTTAAAATACAGGGGAAGTAGTATGGATATTAG
The DNA here is from genome assembly GCA_013400435.1 of Pycnonotus jocosus. Taxonomy (NCBI): domain Eukaryota; kingdom Metazoa; phylum Chordata; class Aves; order Passeriformes; family Pycnonotidae; genus Pycnonotus; species Pycnonotus jocosus. Next base: position 92,240 of record VWYP01033526.1, read on the forward strand.
GATATTGTGAATTTTTTTTAGAGTGACTCTAATATACCTGTGCAAAAAGCCAGATTATCGTGTGTAATAGCATACAGACTTATGATGGAATTGTGGCTGTTTTGTGTTGTATTCTCCTGGCACCATGCTCATCCCAAAAAACCCTTCCAAACCCACCACCCTTTAGTCTTCAAATGTTTTATGCAGGCTAAAAGTCTGCTGCCTTTGGAGAGCAAAGATGCAGGTCTTTTTTCCAACAGTACTGGAGATCAGCAGGTCCAGCTGGAGTGTTGTCCAGCAGGCTCCAAGTCACCAGAGACCAAGTCAGCTTTAAGAGAAGGATGCAAAATATCTGAGTTTGTGAATTGTGGAGCTTGAGAAAGTGAACAAATATTGTTAGGCTGGGTGGTGAGGCAATGCTAGACTGACCAGACAGCATTTATCACCCTCAGCAGTATTTGTCAGTGTATCAGCCCTCTCAAACGTGCTGGGGGAGCTGGTGCTGTAGTGACAAAAGTAAGAGAAACATGAGAAAAATGGTACCTGAGGAAGAGCCAAGGGCCACCTCCAGCTCCCCTGCACCGTGTGACACCCACACCAGGTCCTCTCTGTCCCCCAACACTTCACAGCTGCTATCCTTTGTCCCACAGTGTCCCAGACTTGTTATCTCTGGGCTGTGTGATGGAGTCTCACTGAGGCCCTCTTGACACTTTGTCTGCAGGGAAACATCAGAGACCAAACTTCCTGTGCTGAGCAGCCTGTGAGGAGAGTTACACACTCACCTGAGATGGAAACCAGCTCTCTTACCTGAGCAAACACAACACTAAGCTGGAAAGTCGGAGAGCTTACTTTGCTGTGGCAGGCTACCCTCATTATCACTGCAGGGTTAGTAAATTATAAATATCCACCCATTAGGAGAGGAAAACTCACACTTAAACACAAGCTCTGTTATTTCTGCTGGGCTTGCTATTATTTTATTATTTCTAATCCTGTAAACAATAATATTTCAAAAGTAAAATGTGTTCACAGTGCATGTAACTTCACAGAGCAGCATCTTCTGCTACATATAAACAGCAGTGCAGGAGCAATTCCAGCTTGTCAAGTCTGAGTATGCACTCACTGCACGCAGCCTCTGAACTGAAAGAGACCAAAATTTAAGTTGGAAATGCATCACTTCCCCATATGCATTCTCCAGCTCATTTCAAACAGGGATGAGGCAGCTGGATAACTTGGAAGGCCTGTGGTGTGTGTGTTGCAGGGAGCAGGGCTGTGGGGACTGCTGATGGAGCTTTGCTTCCTCCAGTGTGTACCCTGGAAAAGTGTCTGCCATAAGTATGTGCTCACTGAAAAGGCTGCAGAGTCACCTATATTTGTCTAAATAGGGATAAAAATAGAAAATCAGGTTGGGTAGTATGTGCAGGCTTTATTTGGGAAAAAAAATATCCACACAAAAAACCCCAAACCCAAACAGACTGAGAATAAAAAGAGCTTTTCACTGTCTTGAGCCTGACACTGGCCAAGATCCAGACAGATCCCTGGTGCTGGCTGAAATTAGAGCTGCATCAGTCTACACTCAATTGTGCCTGGTTGCCTTTAGTCCTGGATGGCTCTCCTGGGAGCTGCAGGACATCCAGATTTGGGAGTGTCCATCTTCTTTTGCTTGGCCTGATTCCTTACATCATTGGCTAAGAGATAGAGTGATGTAAGAGTCATTTTGAGATCCTAGACAATCTCAAAAGCTGCCTGCAACTTTCCCTTTTCCAGTGAGGAAGTCCTTTGGTTGGTGATGGTACACTTGGCTTTCCTTTTGCATTTCAGGATTAATAATGACTTAAAACATGCAGTGAGGAGGAGTCAACTCTTGCTTTCCACAAATATATAATGCATTTTTTAATTTACATATTTACAAAATATATAATACGTTTTTAATGTATACATTTACATAAAGATAAAAAAAACCCTCACCTTGTTTTTGTTTTTTTGGGGGGTTTTTTTGATTTTTTTTCTGTTTTGTTTTGGGGGTTTTTTGTTTGTTTGTTTGGTTTGGGTTTTGTTTGTTTGTTTGTTTTTGTTTTTTGTGGGTTTTTTGTTTGTTTTGTTTTGTTTTGTTTTTTTAATATAAAGGACCTTTGTTGATGCCTGATAACATAGATTACTGGGGAAAAAATCATTAAAATTCCTTTACATGATGAAAAAGTATGAAAAAAATATTCCAGGAAATGCATCTTGTTTCTTTGTGAATCTGGACTTACAAACTCTATCCTAAGAATATACAACTTTGAGAATAGATTAAAGTCTGAGGGGCAAATCAAGGTCCTGCCTTCTGCAAAGATTGATTTTAGTCTGTATTTGCCTTCTGTAATATACCTGAATCCACTTCTATATAATCAGGGTGATTTGAGTTTTGAGCGCTGCAAAAAGTGAATAAAACCTCTGTATCTTTGCTTACTTTACATTTTCATTTTTTTTTCTTGTGACAAGGAGACATAACTATATGAAATGTCATCCTGGCAGAACACAAGCACGCTGTTGTGTGATGGGATCACAGTCAGCAGTCTTGGCTTTACATCTTTGAATCTGAATGTGCACAGCTCAAACTACAGGTTTATTAGGGATCATCAGTCCCAGTTTGTGCAAAGAGCAGACAGTTCCTTCATGCTGGAGTCTGCTTGCCAGTCTGTTACACAGCCGGGTGTAGCCGGAGAACAAGCACGAGACAAATTAGGAAGTTTGATTCTTGGAGTAGCTGGAAACAGCCAAAAAATATTCTCTGTATCTCAGGCTGTTAACAGGAGCAAAGGCAGCACAAAACACATTCTTCCAGGAAGCCTGGCTCCTGAAGACAGCTTCTACATCTTCTGGAAGGGGCGTGCTGCTCTCTGAGCTTCTCTGCAGATCTGTGTTGCTGCTGGTGATGGCAAGTGCTTGTGTGAAGGCAGGAGGATCCTGCCAGCCCTAAGCTCAGGAGAGCTGACCTCTACACTCTGCTTCACCCACTCACCCCACTCAAAAAACCCCACACCATCCTGCCCCACACTGCAGGAACTCCGTGGTTGATTTATTTAATTTCATTACGTCCTAATGTCTAATTACATTCTAATAACCTTACCATTTGTACTCTAGCTTGTACAACTTTTATTTCATGTTTTTCCCCTCTGGCTGTGAGCTGTTCTGTTGATATGCCTCATAAATAAACTGTTGCTAATATGAAATTATGTAGGCAATAAGAGTGCTTATCTGTACAGTGTATAAAGGATTCTGTAGAAATAGCATAGAAATAGAAATCTTACATAGAAGATTTCCATTGAATCTGTAGAAATCTTATGTAGATGTTAAACTGCTGATAGTTCTCACATTTTATTTTTAATATCTGGTAGCACACTGCAAGATGTTCCTCTAGAAATTGAGAGTTCCTTCACTTAAAATACGGAATTAACTTTTTCCTACTGTAGAAATGGCATAAAAATATTAGGAATTCTTCATGTTGTTAATAATAAGAGTAAAGAATTAGGAAAGAAGAGGAAAAATACTAAAATCTCTTCCAACTCCTGTTCTGCCAATCCATCAGTATATCCTTTATTAAATTCACAGTGCTTTGTCCAAATTCCAGGAGAGGTAATTTCCATCAAAGATTTTTCCATAATCCAGGACTTAAAATCCGAAAAAAAGTTTCTTCTCTATGTTTTCACTTTCTTTTCAGTATACTGCTAGCTGTACTTCTAGACTTTCACTCCAATGAAGTAATAATTTTCTTTCCAATTCTTTTCTCCACAAAAATCCATTATTGTGTTGCATTCTTAGTATTTCCTTAGGTGTTTACTTCTCTGTGGTTTAGATATGAAGACAAATTTTCCAGCTGTATTGAGATATGCTGTGATGTTTTGCCACAAAAAAAATTCATAAGGTTTAACATGAGGATATTTCCAAGATAAGGGAACATCCTTATGGAATGCCTGAACAGCAGATTATATTGTGCATAGTTGATATGCATCCTCATTTCCTTCCAGATCAGAACATTTTATCTATTTCTGAATGAACCTTGATCAGCTGTAAAACTATTCTGATTTTCTCACCGAGTTCCCAGGCAACCAGACTGCTTTTTGAAATCTGTGTATTTTCTAATACACTAATTCTTTGGAACAGGTCTCTTTCTTTCCTGCCTCGTGTTCACAGAACATACAGAGTTCATGTCTACTGAGTATGTCATATGCACAAGGTTCCTTTTTCCATATATGTTTTTTAATGAAACAAGGCACAGATTCTGAAGCTAGCACTATGAGAGTTTTTGTTATATTGAAAGTCCCTTCACTAAATATAATATTTAATTTTTATTACAACCTTTCATTTTGCAAAAATATTTTTCCCGAGTTTCTTCTCAGAGTGTGTTATAGGTGGCAAATGGATTGACTCCTGGGTAATTATTTTTCATTTGTGCAGAATTATTACTATTAATGACAGCTCTGGAAGTCCATTAATAGTCTGATGATACTACACAGTACTATTACATTTTCTGTCAAACAAAACAGAATTCACATCATGAGGCCAGAGAGAAGGTCAGTCTTAGAACAACAGAGGTTTTTTTTCTTTAAATAGATTGTATCTTCAGTTCCTTATTTCACTGTCTTATTTCTAAAAGTGGAGGAGGTAACACAGTGACACGTATAGCTGTGTTTGCCCAAGAGTAAATTCCTTGACTTGCTCCTTCAGAAAAGTCAGATATAATGTCTAGGGAAGAAGTTAAAGCTGACTCCATGTGATAAAACTAAGGCACATGAACAGAAGTCTATCCCTAAATAACCTCTTGAATAATCCCTGAATAAACGGTGGTTCTGTAAATTATTCTGTATAAAAGTTATAACATGGTTACTTTACATGTGTGGTCCAATGCCTTGTGGACATTTTATTGGTGCTGTGTCTGGAAAGCTTGAAAGAAAGAAAAATTCAATCTATTTCTGAATATAGGGATCCTAACACCTTAATAAGGCTGTGAAATCACCTGTAATATAACAAAAAAATCCTTTGAAAAATTATTTGATATTCTTGGACACAATAAATGACTTTTTCAGAGCCATTAAGTTTTCAAGTAAATTAAGACAAAGGGTTAAGTGAGCAAAATGAGAGCTGCTTACACTGGTGTTTTATGGGATAATTATCTTTCTTCAAGTCTGATAAAACGTTTGTGGAGTTGCTATGATCTCACCATAATGTTACTAATGTAGCTGGTAGTTAAAGGAGAAGCAGACTAAAGGGAAACTAACCATTGTCCCAGAGCAACTATGTTTTACTGTCTAAATTCCAGATACTTGGTAAATGATCTATGAAGCTATTGCTAATTATTTTATGGCGTTATCTACAGCTTTAATCGGGAAATTAATTAGTGCTATAGCTGTAGATTTGTGTAATGCAAGATATCCCTTTCCCTATTCCCATATAGAGGGGAGTGATGACAATTTAATATATGCCTACATGCTTTCAAATTATATTACAATATTGTAATGCCTTAGAGTTTATCTCAGATTCCAAGCAATGGAATCAGTGCCTTCACCTGCCTCCTCAAATGAAGGGCAGTCAATGCCTGTGGAAGGTGCTGGAAGGAAAAATCACCTCCTCCTTCACAGACCATGCCATGGGTCCTCAGGGGAAGGACTGAACGCAGCTTTAATTGGTGAAGGGAAGGTAAAACTGAAATGAAGTATTAGAAAACTCTGTTAAATTCCATTACTTTTGCTAGGGAAACTCTCTCCCTCGTTCAGCTGCTCTTACTGAGACAGACTTGTCATGAAGGAATTTATCTCATTTTGTCAGGTCTGCATTTTTCCATTTGCAATCTTTTTGTTAATACATTTCTTACCACTCCTACAGCCTTTGCCTACACAACCATATCAGTGAGAAGGGTTTTCTCTACTTTTTAACATGTAGCATTGTCCTGTATATTTTCACTTAATATCCCACACACACTTCTGATAAAGTAAAAATGCCACCAAAACCAACGAACAAAACCCCAGTTATACAAGACCACTCCAAACATCTGGAAGCAGAACAGCTAATAACAGAACACAAAGGACAGAACATTGATTTTCTATAATTCACCAGTTGGCATATCAGCAGAAGGCAGAAACTTACTTTCTGAATGAATTATCCAATTTTCTTTCCCTCATCCCTAACCCTTTTCAATATAGGTGCTTCAAAACTATTGATTTGCATATGCTTGAAGCACACTATTGCCTGAAGAACTTGTACATTAGGACTAAGCAAAACCACTCTTCCAGTAAACACTGTCTGAGCTATTTAGAATAGACACTGAGCAAGTGACAGAAGTCCTGTATCAAAATTCAGCTTAGGTATTTTCTCCTAAACTGTGTAATCTTTAGTGATTGAAGTTGTACTGAATCAGTAGGATGCCTTTATTCCTGCCCAAATGCTTTTTGGGACTATTGCCTAACAATCAGTTCCCAACCAGCCAATTGCTTTTTGAAATTTTATTTTTTTTTTTTTCACATTAGAAAGTAGCCAATTAAAAGCTGATTCCTTGAGAAAAAAAGGAGGAAATACAACACCTGCTCAGTAAATGGCATAAAATAGCGCTAAAGTAAGGATGTATTTAAAGTGAGAACGTATGAACACAGATGTGCTTTTCTTTATGTGAATTGCTAATGATGTTTCTAAGACTTTTGGGAAACTTGCCTTTGTTGATCAGTTCATCAAAGAGTTAAAAGAACAAAATTGAGAGAGAGTTTTGCTTCACATCAATCATTTGCTTCAGAATCTGAAGATCACTCTTCCCTTTTAATCAGCACATGGAATATATTCTCTTTTCTTGGAGAGGGCAATTTGTTCATTACTAATTGAAGTAGACTAATTATAAATGATTAGCATTTGAAGAAGGCTTTTAACTGCTATATAAGACCAGTTCAGTGTGCATTTCTCTGCACTTCTCATGAGTGTAACTTAAAATACATGATTCAATAAAGGCCTCAGTATAAAATAGGATTAAATGTACTTATAAGTCTTTAGCAGTCATTTCTGCTGGTCTTTAATCCTAAACCAAATGATGCTAAATATGCAGAATCACAAAAGACAGAAATCAGGTAATTCAGTATAAACATGCTTGCTTTCTGTGACATATTTCTACTACTTTTCCAAGTACCATTTTACTGCAAATACTGTTACACAAAGAATATTAAAAATACCTTAAGCTTTTAGTTCAAAATGGAGAGCAACTCAAGAGGTTATACTGATCCTGTAAATCCAGAGGAAAAAGAGTCAGAGAAATTTACGCTGAAAAGAATTGGACAGATTTTGTAGCTGCTTGGAGTAGCAGTAACAGTATTGATAGGCACATCAATTTAGGATAAAACTGTTAAAATAAATTATTTACATACCTATGTATGTCTAGAACAGAAATAAGTTTGTTAGCTCCTCATCCCTCTCCTTGCTCCCTGGGTATGACAATAGATTGCATGTAACTCTTCATAGTTTTCAACCTGTGAACGTGAATGTGACTCCTGCCTTTAGAACAACTCACATTGGCAAGGCTAGGGCAGGGAGAAGAGCAAAAGGAAGAAGTGAAGTCACTTTTTTCCTAGAAGCCCTTCTGGGACACCAGTTTTTCTCTTTGAGAAAAGATTCTTCACTTGACTTTTCTATTTTGTCCTGTGCAATTCGTGTCAGTTCTCCAGTCTCTATCTTTTTTATGAACACCTCTATCACTATAAAAGTTCATCATAATCCTCCCTCTCCTTCCCATGAGACATTTTAGGACCATCTTTAAACATGAACAAGGACCAGTCTCAAACATGAACAAGGAGCTGCAATCAGGTGTTTCCCCCATGAGAACATCCCTAGACAGGATCATAAATGTGGGAGTTGTGCATTTGGCTGTGCCCTGTATGAATGCAACAATGAACATCCCTGCCCAGCTGATCCAAGAGTAAAATGAAATACCAGGTGCTAAAAGGTGCAGTGCACAAGAAAAGCACAGTCAAGGTATCCTGTAGTCATAGACTTTAACAAGATGCACTATCAGGTTTTCAAAGGCTTCATAACAAGAAAACTTTTTTTAAGAATGAGGCAGAGAATGAAGGGGATTTTTTTTTTTGTCACTTGAAAGGTAGAGCAGTTAAAATGTGGAGATTGAGACAAGAAGTCATTTGGAGTTCCTGCTGCTGAATAACTGGAAATTGCTGAATGGGGAATTAGATGGGGCCATGATGTTCTTGGCATGAGGAATTAACACAAGTAGACTGTGTTTCATACAAAAAAGTGATCCAGTGGTAGAAGAATGAAAAGAGAGGGGTGACATGGATACAGCTTTGTAGTAGAAGACCAGTCTTTGCAGCAGCATTTTGATAAATGGGGGGGAGACCAAATATGTCTTGTATTTATAAACAAACATGGCAGTGCAATGCTGGTCAGTCAAATTTAAAAATGGTGCAAGTGAATGTCAAGATGCCTGTTTTAATTTTGTAGATTTTGAAACTTTGATAGCTGATCACTCATAGAAAGATGTCACAGAGACAAGGAGGCAGTGGGTCTGGGATGCTGAGGTACGGCTGTTAGTTGCTTTAAAAAAGTAGTTAAATTTAAATTTGCAGTTAAGGGTTGCCTGAGATGGTTTAAAGGCAAGAGTGAAGGAGACAAAATAAAAAGTATTTTGGATTTCCCACCAAGAACTGCAATAAAATCTAGAGAGATCTGCAGAAGAAAGACAGCTGGAGAAAATTGTCATAGTGCAGAGTCAGAGAAGCCAAAAGGGGACTGATTTCAAGAGTAACTTAGCTGTACTGAAGGGAGCTGGCAGTTCAAGGCAGGACACAGAGTCTATTTCTGAGTGTAAAGAGATTAAATAGAGAAGAGAAATGGTAGTTAAAGAGGCTGGGGGGTGAGACAAGTGTGTTTATGCTGTGACGTGAGGGAATGGGAAAGTAAAGCAAAGATTAAAAGAGGGAATAAAAACTGAGACTAGCAAAATCAGAAGTTACTGCTCTAGTCTGGAGTTGGTAAAATGAAAGTAAGTAGCAAGGAGTAAAGACAAAGATTGTGATGAAAGAAAATGGAGAGGACTGAAATAATTTCTAAAAATAAGTCACAGATGTTTCTTGAATCACCAGACGGTGATCTCTCTGCCTGCTGAGGATGATGAAAGTGGGCAGGTCCAGATATTGCAGGACAGACTGAATCATTCTACGCTGCTCTGATCCAGGCTGCCCTGTTTTCTGGCTAGGGCATTGCAGAGGGAAGCTGGGGGTGGAATTCCTTGCAGTTAGGCTGAGGTGGACCTGGACACACAAGTTTCTGCATGAGGTTATTACCCAAGATGAGTGCCAGCTAAACCACTGAGTGGCTTTTGAAGAGGAAGTGGGTTAAACCTGTGGGTCAAGCGTGCCACGAGCGAGCATGTGAACATGCTCTGAGCTCTAAAATGAGAGTCTAAAAACCTAAACATTATCCTGTCATTTTTTCTTATCCTGCTGGCATTGAAAAAGGGTGAAGTTGAGACAAGTAAGTGCAGAAATAAAGTTTCAGATCAAAAATTACTATTTGCAAAGCCTTATTATTACAGGAGACAATGAACAGAAAATTCTTGGATCACAGAATTGAAGTCAGATATCCAAAGTCACATTTATTTCAGAAGTCTAAGTCCTTTTAAAAATTATTTTTAGGCTTTTGTTTTCAACCCATTCTTCAGAACTGGTCTGCCATTTTGTGTGCTCTTATTAATGGTTAATAACTGCAGGGATGTTGATATTCCAAACAAAATGTCTGGGCATGTCCTTTTTTTCCTATCTTCCCTGTAGAAAAGTGCCCAGGGTAGCACATCAAGCACATCAATGAGATTTTTATATCATTATATAGATAGAAGTATGTTTTAGCTCCATTATTTATCAATGTTGCCATCTTTTGCACAGGTACTCTCTGCAAAAATTAAAACCAAGTGGAGGAAAATGTCTGTTAAAGCCTCTCCTTTAAATATAACACAGAAAGCAAGTGAAGGGTAGTATGGCAAAGGGTAATATGACAAGTAGCTTGCACAGCTTATACTGCAAGTATTCTAACAAACTCATCAAACTACTGATTATTTAAATATCCTTGTGTGCTGATATCACACAAAACTAAATAGCCTGTAATTTTTTTATATATATCAGGGGATTCTTTCAAATGTATTTGCCATAGTTTTTTCCTATTATCTCCTAATTTTTTTGCAAATTTGAGCTCAGAAATACTTGCTCATATAAAAATTACTGATATTCCTCCTCCTCTCTAAGTTTCTCTGCTCCACTTTTCTATCTCATATCAGAAGCAACCTATAAGTGTATTTGCAGATTTCTTTTTTTTCTCTCCAGCTTTTCACTACCAGCAGGCCTTTGATTTGAAATTGTAAGGCACTTAAATCTTCTGCCAGCATTCTTATAAACAGATTCAACTTGTCCTTTTGTCGATGCTTCAGCATGTAGCCAATTTCCTCCCTTTTCTTGGAGTTTAGAAGACCTCAGATAATTCTGCCTCTGTTCTCTCACAAATACATGAAATTCTAAGTAGTCATCTAACTTCACATTCATGAGGCAATTTCATCACCACCAAATTGCAGACTTGGCAAAACGTTGTCCATCTGTCTTTGAAATGATTTAAGAAAGGATTGAATTTCAGAGATGCTGGTACAGACAATCTAATCTACTACATGTCTGCTTGTACTTTTACAGAAAAGCCTTGTTCTTTTGCATATCCCAGCATGGAATGCTTAAGCTGTTGTCGAGCTTAGTTAAAGTTTCCATTCAATTCACCAGCACTTCACATTTTATTTGATAAAAGACAAGGTTGCTGGGACTCATAGAATTTGGCCTAAAACTGCTGATTGCAGGAAACAATGCAGTTCTGTATAGATCTTTAGAAAAGACTGATCTGATGGCAGTATGCACCCTCATGTGGCTTGGCTGCAGATTTGGGCTGCTGAAGTGGTGAATGCTTTTACTTGTGTTCCAAACTCTTAGTTAATGCCTTTGCAGACAGGTTATCTAGGAATGGTGTAATATATTAATCCCTCAGGTTTATTTAGATAACTTGTTCCAAAGCTTTAAGCAGCTGCCTCCTCAGAAGCCAGTCAGATCATCTGGAATCCAGGTTTTTTCCCCTCTTTCCTCTTCATTTTAGGACTTTCAGTCTGCAGGCTGTGAGCATACACAAAGGAATGTGAGCAGCTGTGGTTACACACACATGTCTGTTGGGCAGCAATGTGTGTTCACAGTGGCACAGTGGCCTGATGCATGGAATTCCTTTTTTTTTTTTTTTTGACCCCCAAACCTATTTATCCTATCTCTTTAAAACTATGTGTTTAAATCAGAACAAGCAAAAATCCTGACTCGCTGTCCTCTCTCAGTGGCCCTCAGCGGTCCAAATGCTTCAGTGTTAACTTCCAAGCACACTCAATCTGCTGCAGTCAGGAAAGATATTAAATACTAAAAAAAGAAACACACTGACTAAGTTGCTGGCTCTCTCAGTCTGAAGAGGCTCATACATCTTTTACCCTCGATAGCTCGTGGACTCTGACGTAAGAGAGGAAGAGTGGCCGTGTACTCGAAGAGAAGGCATTTTCATTATGTCAAAAATAAATGGCTGAAAACTGAAGTGTGGCGAGTGCTGAGCGTGCTTCCTTGGCAGGAGCTGATGGCATTCTGAATAGCAAAGCCTTTGAGAGGTTTCAGTAGTCCTGTATTATTTATTTTGATCACATAAATGTTTATTATCTGTCTCTAAAAATAGGTGGAGTGAATTTGAGAACGTTGCAATGTGAATAAACCTGAGTCGATGAAAACTCTTTTGGCAACGTATCTAAGCCACAATCAACCACACACAATTTTTGTTATATAAAGACTTTGGGGAGCAGGGGGGAGTTAATGTCTGTAGGCTTATTGGCTCTGTGTACATTTGCTGTGACCCTTTTGTTAGTGAAACAACCCAGGAAAGAGATAGGAATCAATGCAGTGCTGTAGGCAGTGTAAACGAACTTGTGCATTTCCCAAATATAGTTGTTAAGATCTTATCTTGTCATGCTTGCCCAAATGATAACAAATCCCAAATATATTCTTACCATGGAATCTTAAACCAGACTGCAGACATGGATATTTTGAGCAATAATCCAGAAATTTGTAGCAACAAACTTTGCTTTCTCTTTTTGCCAACAGTACCTGTTTGCTGCTGCCAGCTGAACTCAAAGATGCTGATGTGTGTAACTGCAGTGATGGGTTTATGGTAAGTATTTGAAGCTGAATTTTTCTCTTTTTCATTTTTTTTCTTTTCTCTCTTTTTTTTTTTTTTTTTTTTTTTTTTTTTTTTTTTTTTTTTTTTTTTTCTTTTT
>VWYP01033527.1:0-69096 GCA_013400435.1 Pycnonotus jocosus
CTTCACAAAGGTATGATGTTTGGAAAATTGAGGATATCAAGAAAAGTGTAAGTCAATGTGTTCCACAGGATTCACATTCATGAGCTGGATGATAATTTTGACTGATTTTCTCTTTTTCACTTGTTTTTATCCTTTTTTTAAACCCCCAGCTGCTGAAAAGTAGAGACCAGGATCAACTAATAGAAATTTTTTCATGTAGAAGTTCTCATTTCTTCTCCTCTATTCCAGTCTTTCTCCAAGTTCTGAAAGGGACTCAGTGTTTAGCCACCAATGTAATTACCCATGTCCTCGAAAAAGTTCAGAGTTCATTTAATCCTGAAACACAAGAGTTCGACTTTCAAATATGTTCTCTTTGCATAACTCATGTCATGAAAACCTTATCTTTATAGACACATCTGTGCTTTGAGTCCAGCAAGGGTAAAAAGATTATAAAGACAGGAATTAAAAACATAGGTGAAATGCCACTAAGAAGAAATAATGATTGGTGAAGGTAGGGGAGGAAGAAAGTTCTGCAGGGAAACCACTCCTTTACCAGACTGAAACACAGAAACCAGGAGGTAGGAAATGCACAAGAGTGCTCTGCTCTTGTCTTGCAGACGCTGCTGTGAGCATGAAGACTTGTTTGGGGCTCATTTTTCTGGAAACAAAATGAGCAGCACCTCAGAGGCATCCTCCAGACTCTTCTGATATGTCAAAGCCAGGTCTGGCATTACTATCACAGGTAAAATAAAGTTAGTTACAGAGAAAGGCTGATCAACTAATGCAGTCAGAAGTGGAAATCAATGGTTTCCATTAAAGATATTGACAAAGTTTAGGTAGATTTCAGTAGGAAGGAAGGATGTCAGCGATCAGAATATTTCAATACATGCTTCAACAGAAATAACCCCTTGCAAAAGATTTTAATAGAAAATATCTTAAACCAAATAGAAGCACCAACATAAAGAACCTCTTGGAAAGATGCAGGGGGAAAAAAGGTCTACTACAACATTTTCCTACATATCAGCCCACATTACAAAATTTTCCGCTTCTGCTAGAAAAGCATAGAATTGCCACTCTCAGAAGAAAAACTTCCCTACAAATCAACACAAGTAAAGCAAATTAAACCAAATCAAACCAATAACCCATCAAAAAACTATAGCAATGCTGCCAGGAGGTATTAGGAGTTGTAGCTGGAATTTTTAAACCTGTCAAGAGGGTACTTGATGTACCAGAAGGGTGTTATATGGCATCTGGCATATAAGGAGGGTGCAATCCTGCTCCAGAGATACCATGGAAAGGTTTGACTTTTATTTCAGTGGAGTGGAGTAAAAATCAAGGTCCAGATCTCCCCACTCCACCCATGGAATTTAAGCACCAATCTACAGTTAATGTCACAAAAACTGAAAGCGTCTCTGTGACATTACCTAACCCTGGAGACATTTGAAACTTGTTGGAATCTTCCTGAAAACTTCTAAGTTTCCTTAACTTGTGCTCCTACACGTTTTCAGGAGCACCTGGCTGGAGATTTGGCACTGATTCCTACTTCAGGGCTACTGTGATGAAAAGTTCAGGTTGAGAAGAGCCTGAGGCTGCAACTTTGTATAGTTTTTTGTTTAGTTTGGTGGTGCAGATGGCTGAGGAAATTCCTCTCCCATCTGTCATTCCTACCCTAGCATTGCAATTTGTTTTCAGTTGTTCTCTTGCAACTGTCTGTGGGCCTTACCATAACTGGAACTTTTACAATGACTCCTCTTTGGAAAAAAAAAATAATTAAAAAATAAGTGCTTCAATATAGCTCATTCTTGCGGTCTGGCTCACAGCTTTGCTCCATGAGGAATTACACCAGAAAATTGGAGCAGGCAAAAGCCTGTGATGCTAAAGCAAAAACACAGTGGCAAGAGGGAGGCAAACATGGTCCACAGGTTTTGCCGTGGGAGGGGGTCAGAGCACAGGTGCTCTGAGGGACACAGCTCACCAGCACGACAAATCCCTGCTGTCAGTGCTGCAGGTGTTCTGACTCCGACCCACCTTTTGTGCAACAGCCATGAGGATTGATTTTGCAGCCAATAGGTGTCTATCTGTAGGGTTTAGGCCTTGCCTAACATGATGGAACTTAAGACATACGTTTTGTAAAATACCAGAGTAAGCAGGTGCAAATTCAAGTCCAACTTGTTGAACTGAAAGTTTAGTTAGGTTTTTGGTTTTTTTTTTTAATAATGTCTGTGCAGTGTGAAAGCAGAGTAGCAACTAAACTGTTGCCCAACCCTGCTGGAAGTGCAAAGATAAGTTGATGGTGAATTTTAAATTTTTTTAAAAGCCCTGAGTTTTACCTCTGCAAATCATCATGAAGCAAATGCTGCTTTTTAAGCTATTTTGTCCTTTCAGAACTACTTTTATGGTGAAGTTTAAGTTCAACACTGAGAGCAAATGTTGGTTTTGTCTCAGAGGTAATTTTCTTCACAGTCCCTATGAGGTTACGTGGTGGACTAGTGCTGAGCACAGNGTCTGTGCAGTGTGAAAGCAGAGTAGCAACTAAACTGTTGCCCAACCCTGCTGGAAGTGCAAAGATAAGTTGATGGTGAATTTTAAATTTTTTTAAAAGCCCTGAGTTTTACCTCTGGAAATCATCATGAAGCAAATGCTGCTTTTTAAGCTATTTTGTCCTTTCAGAACTACTTTTATGGTGAAGTTTAAGTTCAACACTGAGAGCAAATGTTGGTTTTGTCTCAGAGGTAATTTTCTTCACAGTCCCTATGAGGTTACGTGGTGGACTAGTGCTGAGCACAGGGGTGATAATACAGAGATGTTTTTGTCATTGCTGCATTGAGCAGGGCCCATAGAGCCAAGGCCCTTTCTGCTTTTCATGCTGCTGTTCTGATGAGGAGGCTGGGGTGCCTGGGGTGTTGGGAGGAGCTGGGACAGATGACCCAAACTGACCAAAGGGATATTCCATACTAGATGCCATCATGCTCAGTATATAAAATGGGGGGGAGGAAGGAGAAAGGGGGATGTGTGTAGTGACAGTGTCTTCCCAACTCACCACTGTAGATGATGAGGCCCTGCTCTCCTGGAGAAAGCTGAACACCTGCCTGACCATGGGAAGCAGTGAGTTGATTTGTTTTGCTTATGTGTGTGGCTTTTGCTTTCCCTATTAAACTGTCTTAATCTCAACACATGAGTTTACTAACTTTTACCTTTACAATTCTTTCCCCAATCCTGCTGGTGGAGAAGTGAGTAAGCAGTTGAGTGGTGCTTGGCTACTGGCTGAAATTAAACCATTACAGAGCAGAATCACTATTTTTTTATATCTGGAATATGAAAAAAAAAATAAAATTAGGCTCATTAATGTAATTCTGCCCTTCCTACAGCAGCCAAAGATCTTAACAGCAGTAAAATATAAGACCACATGTGAGGCTTTCCTTACTGAAAATGCAAAAAAACATTGCTTATCCTTTTGGGGCACAAGAATGAACAGAAAGTGGGAAAGAGGAGCTGTAATGGCAATGCCTGAAGTCACGTTCTCAGGTGAGTTACACTGTGCTAAACATGGGCTATAAATGCCTTGCAGCAGACTGATTTGAATGTTTCCATGTACTGCTGCCTTCCAGGTGGATACATTCTGGCACAAAAAGTAGGTTAGAATGAAAACAGATTTGAGGAGCATGGCCTTTTTGTTGAGCTGCACAGTTAAATGTGCCAAACTGCGCTTTCAGGAAGTATTTTCAGGTCCAAGTTTGATTCACTTCAAATGGAGATGGACTTGCAATTGGCATGAAAGATGCTGGCACAAGGCAGTAAGTGATAGCCAGAAATGAAATCAGGAGTTTTCTATTTAGCAGAGCGAGCAGCACTTCATGGAGGAAAAGGCCACTTTAAGGACCAGCATTGTCTATCTCTGACGATTATCTCCTGTGCTTCCTCGGGGTAAGCCATGCAAACAACTCTGAATGGCATCTTGCTTGTTTTTGATTTTGGTTTTGTTTCTGTTTTATATTTTTCCTGCAGTGTTTACCTAAGACATATGATGCGTGATGAAAGCAGAGAAAGAGAGAAACAACCCCACTTTTGAAATAATTGAAAATTCCCAAAGCTCTTCAGGATATTGGGTGATGTTATCCGGGAGTGTTTGTCTGAGGGTAGTTGTTTTTCTCGGAGGAAGCAAGGAAGTTAATTAGACTTTACTGAAGTAACATTGAAGATTTAAATCTCCTTTCTTTGTTATTCATGAGCAAATAGACTAAAGATGGTTAAACCTGATCTCACTGGGGCCACTCACCCATGCATCTGGTAGCTTTTACTTCAGCAGATTCTTAGCAGTTTTTCAGTTAAGGTTTTCATAATTCTTTCAGAGCCTGATACTCATCTGGATAATGTAAATGTTTATTTACATGTACCTATATGTACTTAGGAAATAATTAATTGACTGATGGAACGACTGTATGTATTTTTAGTCTGTGAACATATGACAATATTTTGGTTTATTTCAGATTGGCATTACATGTGACAATACAGCCAAAGGTAACAGAAAGTACTGTGCAGTATTTTAATGTTTTCTGTCACTTCTTCCTTACAGAGCAGAATGTGATCCTAGCCTGGGAAGAAGCTCAAGGGTGACCTGCATAACATTTCCCACAGGACCAAAACCTGAGTCATGATATGAAGGTGGCAGAAAAGGTACC
This sequence comes from Pycnonotus jocosus, assembly GCA_013400435.1. Taxonomy (NCBI): domain Eukaryota; kingdom Metazoa; phylum Chordata; class Aves; order Passeriformes; family Pycnonotidae; genus Pycnonotus; species Pycnonotus jocosus. The sequence goes on from VWYP01033527.1 coordinate 4,659, forward strand.
TACATCACAGAGGTACCTTAAGAGAAGTCACCTTTCATTAATTTCAAGCTAGGGTGATTTGCTAACTAATAAAGCCCTGCTTCATAGATTCAGTGTCTAGAGGAAAAACTGCCACCAATGTACAAATCACACCTTTCTCTGGCTGACACACACAGACATAATCTGCTGGCTGCAGGTTTGGAGGAGCTCATTACTGATGTTCATGCTAGCAACTGGCCAGTCAGAAATTTTTCAGGGAAATATTTTTGTGTCAGAAAAGTGCTGATGCATCGGGGTGGATCCTCTTACAGGGAAATGCTGAGATAGACAGAAATTTCCATGAGAAGGGATGCTCAGATGCACTCTGCTGTCTTATCAAAGTCAAACATTAAGAGAGAGGGAGAAGCTTTGTCACTTCACCTTCTCTCACCCTTGGGCCACTAGCAGACATCTTGCAAGCCATTGTGTCTGCCCTGGCCTCTGGGGACACAGCAAAGCCCTGGGACAGAGCAGGGCTCTACCTCCTCCATGGGTCTGCAGGGTCCATTTGAGGCTTTCCCCCCAGGACTGAGCCGCCTCCTGCACCCCCACACACTGACTTTGCTGGGAAGCCCATTGGTATCCATGCAAAAAAGTCCTGAATGTGGCATAAGGAGGAGACCAGTAACTGTTCCAAAATATTCATAAAACAAGGAAACAGATTCTTGCTCTGCTGTTACCCACAGTTGATGGAACAGATTAGCCATGGTGGTTCATACCAAGCAACCCCTCCCAAGACATCCAGCCAGGCAGTAACATTTGGTACTGCCTTACATTTAATGAATGTTTTGCATGGGGCTCTTTAGGCAAGCTAGACTTTTAAAATTAAACTTTCGGTCCACATAACAGATTGAATAATTCATTCTGCTACTACATAAATGGCAGTTTACTAATTTCAGTTCCTGAACTTGAGTGTCGTAAAGAACCTTCTGGACCATTTCTCAGCAGTCCCTCCCCACAGAGCTCTGTGGAGGCACAAATATTCCCTTTCCTGGCTCCAACCATCACAGCCGTTTCTCATATATATGTGTATTAATATAGACATACAGAGCACAGGCAGGGACACATCACTACACAGAAACAGCTTGGCATACTGTATGCGGGTGGGGAGTTAAAGTAGCAAAGAGATGGTATGAATATACAATTTGGGTCCTTTTAAGAACATTCCAGACTAACAGTTTCAGACGTAGAGCCTGGCTGTGATTTTTGTTTATTTTTTTCCCATTATTGTCATAATTCTAGAAGCACATAAAAAAATTTAAATTAAAGAAAAATAAAAATCCGAATGGTGATTTTTTTAGAGCATGGTAACCTGATACTCTTCACTGACACCTCCTACATTCAATGTGATTTTTCTGAAGCTGTAGAACTTGCAGTACATGGGCTTTTACACATTTCCTTACCACAAAGGACTCCTTCACTCCAAAATCAGCAGTGCTGTGGCATGGACTTGCAACTGGGTCACTGGTAAATCCTCTCTACACCCAGGACCACAAGGCAACATGCTATGCAAACTTGATAATTCATGAGCCCCAGATCTGACTTGACTGTGGCTCCTGGATCCTAAGCAAGAGGGTTAGATCTCCCAGGAGCCCCCAGGGTGAACCCAGGCTGTAAGGAGTTTATAGCTTGTAAGGTCAGCTTTTTTCTGTGATCTTCATTCTCCTTCCAACATTTGGAACTTCTGGATCAGTCTTCCAAAGTATACAGTCCCAGGGTAAATCTGGCAGGAAGGTTCCCCCTCAGTGGATATCACTGAGGGCCTTCAGACTCTAGGACTCACTGATCCTACTCTTTAATAGCAGCAAAATTAGAAATGCGGTCTTCAGAAAGGCTTCAGAAGCATGCATTCCCTCAGAACAAATAGTGTCTTTTAAAATTTGGATGTTAATTTGTCTTTATTTCAGATTACTTGAAATAAGCCCATTGAAATTTCCTAACTGCAGATTCAGCTGACTGCTCTGCATGCCCAGTCACAAGCTGTGCAGGAGCAGTGAGGTTTTGGTGGAGAATCCCTGATCAGCTCCAAGGTGTACACTCTGGTTCTGTTTCCAGGGCAAGCCTGTGGGATTCCTTTGGGAGCAAAGGACACGAGGATCGCTACTGGAGATGCACTGAGCCTGCTCCAACCTCTGATGGGTCCAAAGTAGTGAGTGACTGGGCCTTTGGACAGCTTCAAATCATATGGATCCTGGTGATATTCAGCCTTCAGTGCAAATAAAAGCCCCATGACCACATGTTTCAGCAGCAGGGGATGTGATCCACTGGTCTGCTTTTATTGTGCTGAATTGCACAGAAATAAAGATGAATTCTTAGAGGATTAGAAATATAGATAAAGTCTTAGAGTACTGAAACTCAGTCTGCACTGAAAATCTCCAGGTTTGGTAAATCTGATCAGTTGTAATCTATCAGTCCTTCAAAGCTAATTAACAAAGTGTAACAGACAGAGCGGCCTCTTGAAAAAATAAAAGTGATTTTTATAACCCATAGTGTCATTTATTTTTTTCTGCATGTCAGATGAATAAAAATGGTCATTCTTCTAATGATAGTGATATCCACTGAGATAAATCAGATCCAGATTCTGTCTAAATTCAGATAAAAGGCTTTTAAAATACTTTTGTCTTTTTAAAATTTCAATTACACTGCTCACCTATCACCTTGGGCAGAAGTACACATTTATAAATAGAAAATGTTCAGAGTCAAAATCCCTGTATGGAGTGCCTGATTTCGTATATTCATAAAGAACATATTGGCAAAATTATTTTTGTTTATTACTTTTTGGGGAATATTGTTTATTTGTGTCTTGTACTAGTTACTATTTATTTATAATCACTCTATTTTAAATGTGTCTTGCACTAGATACTGTTTATAATCACTCTATTTTATATGTTTTGTTCTTTATTTAAAAAATATAATACATGTGATTCTTTAAACTGAAGAGTGTATACCTTTGAAGGATTAAAGTAAAAAAAGTTAAAAAGAAGGGAAATGCAAGTACCAAGCCCCAAAGCACTTCAGTGTCCACTCCAGTGCCATGGCAGTGGCTGATAGATTTGCTAAGTACATCCATGAGGTACCAACTTTCCTCCCTCCTTCATGTGAGATATCCTTGGGCTGTTCCCTTACACTCATCTCTAAGGTTTGCACTGAGTATGCAAGAGCCTTCTCAGATCAGTAGGATATGACAAAAAATGTTTAAGTGCTGCCTTAAGACATTTGGCAAGAAAATGAGCCTGATTTGTGAATGAATAATAATAAAAAACCCCTTGAAGATAATTCATAATTTGCAAATTATTTGTTCAAAGTCATCACTGTGTATTTTTAATATTTTATTAAATATTTTAAATAGCAAATATTTTTAATAGCAAATTTTTTTGAAAATATTCAAAACTCTCAGAAGTTCTGTATGAATGTATTCATACAACCCAGAAATCATCCATATTATTGAAGATTGTTACTGCACCAGTGACTCCAGTCAGCTGAATTTATTGTTACTGCAGTCTGTAAGCATGTGCAGTAGTCATAGCTTTGCAGCGTGGGAACAAGTGCAAACAAATATAACATGGGCATGGCCAGCTAAAATTTGTGATTTGCTCTCTGAACTCATAATATCTTAGAGTTATTTCCCATAGAAGCCAATGCAAAACATAAGATATCTATTTTGTCTGAGTTAAAACATGGGAATACAAATACCTCAGCTATCATATTCCTGGGAAAGATGAGGACAGTTAGTTAGGAAACTTTAAACAGAACGATGTTGTGGAAAAAACTAGTATCATAACAGAGTGCATAAACAGAAGCATGCATAGTCTGTGAGACAGATGAAATCCTCTTGGTACTCTCTGCAGAACAGCTAAGGCTTCAACCAAGCAACTGTACAATTTTGGCCACAGGACTGCAAGGAATACAAGCACCCATCACAGGTGGGAGTAGCAGAAATTGTGAGGGTTATGACCATGTTGTATGATGTTCAATTATTGCCTGATATAAATGGCATTGTTCAATTTGAAAAAAGATCTGTTAAGAATTTTTAAATGTGTAATATGTTGCTATGAAAAGAAAGAGAAAAATTTCTTTGTGTCCTTGGCAAACACAGTAAAAAGGATACAAGCTTAAGAGCTTGTATCAGGAAAGAGCTTATATTCAGGAAAGCTTTCTAGAAACAGTGCAGCACTAAAAGTCTGGAAAGACTGAAGAATATGCAGCCAACAACAATTTGTAACACTGTATCAGGCAAGTGAGGGCTAGGAGTGACAGGAGAATGACATCCTGCCTTGGGACAGGTGAATTGGCTCAATAGCTTCTCCATTGAGAATCGCTTTATATGATTGTCTCTTTCCTTGATTCTTTTTCTTAAGCCTACCACAACCAAAGTTTTCTGACTCCTCTCTCAAGTGCATCAGCTGCAGCCCAAAGCATCGTCACCAGAAAGGTGCCAGCCTTAGTGCAGCATCACTTACAACATAAACCACAAGTACTAGAGAATGAAAATCCTCAGGCACAGGGGTAACAATTTCCAGGATGTTCTCATCATGAGAACTGAAATGTACGTAGTTTTAAGTCCTGATCTGTTAGCCTCTGTATCTCATAAACAAGGCTAAAAAAAAAATTCCCCACTTTGCCCTCCTCTTTGGGAAAGGAGCCTTGAAACCATCACTTGATAATTCAGCTTTCAGGTAGTCTTTGACTCAGTGCAACTTTTGGCTTGAAAGCTCTAGGAAGAGCATCTGACTTCAAAACAAATTTATTGTCATTCAGTTACTAGGTGGAAGTTCAGTGTAGACATGCATAATACAGAGCACTGAAATCTTTGATCTTTTGTATTTCTGTTCACATTTACAGTTGTGGAAGTTATACATACAATTCATTTCAGATGCTTATGAAACTGTTTCCTTCAGCCTTCAGGGATGTTATATTTTCCTCATGCAAATGTATTCATTTGTTGTCATATTTCTTGATTTGGAATTGGTTTCCACAGACTGTTTCTGAAAAATAACGAGCACGCACCCTTCATCATTAAAATCTCCCATGCCAATTACCATTAGCAATGGAAGTTAGTGTCAGGGTTTTCTGACCGACAGTAATGTGTGAATTCATAACAAGATGTAGTACAGTCAGATTTTAGCATCCTGTCAAACATGTAAGTAGAATTTAATGTATTCAAATCCATGTTTTACAGTGCTCAAGTTTACAAGCTTATTAGCATTGATGGTATGATTATATAAACCTTTTCAGCTATTTGTACTGTAAAATAGTGAGAAATATTATTTGATAATTAATTACATATTCTTTCAGAAAGCTCTCTGTCTATTTCAGTTTCTCTCTCTCTCACTAATTCTGTATAAGATTAATTCATTTTTTCTGTACATTATTATTCTTCAGTTCCTATTATATTACTACTACTGTCATCAGTTACACTGAACAGCTGAACTTGAATTTGAAATTATTATTTTTTCCCAAATCAGTAAGAGTGCAACTACAATTAAGTTTTCTTGAAGGAAAAATACAGTCTGCCCACCTCCTTTATCAGGTTCACGGCTATTCAGGTAGCAAATATTGACAAGTTTGTTCCTTTTAAATTATGTGAGGGGTTTTTTTGTCTTTTCAATTGTGTGTTACTTCATGAAAACTGGAGCTTTTCCTGTAATTTTTGGAGCTTGTGGCATGTTTTTATTGCCTCAGATATGGATTACTATAATATGCTGCTCTGGTGCTTAGTGTAAAAACATTTGTGAACAGCATTTCTTGTTAAATAAGGCTTCTTTCTTATAATATGAGGTTGTACAGGGAAAATGTGTTTTACCTCTGCTCCATAATATGCACTGACATCAAGTTGATTTTTTGGGTAGAGTTTAAGATGACAGTTGTAGTCAGTCTGTTGTATTCGGTCTAACTATGTGAAATAATTCTCTCATTAGTATTGTCACCAATGTACCTGAAATTACATCCCTTAGTTTAAATGAGGAATATTCTTCAGTAGGGTCCTGAAGGCTGGAATATCTTTGTTTGTTTGTTTGTTTGTTAGTTTATTTGTTCTTTGTTTGTTTGTTTGTTTCCCCTGCATTCTGATAGATCTTCAGCTTTGTAGGTGCTTCAGAAGCTTTTACACATGCTTATGTGAAAGCATAGTAAGAATGTTGGTCATTTTGAGAAAGGAGAGAGAGGAGATTATGTGATAGTGGAGTCAGGTCCTTCAGAGATATTTGGACCTGGTGGTGAAGAACTTGACGTTCCAAAAGTCTGAGTTTGACCTGAGCAGCCTCTGTTACAATAAATCAGTACCTTTCAAGTCCGGGTAGACCTCTCTAAAAAATGGCTTAGAAGGGAAAGGTGCTCTGCCATCATGCTTTGCAAGGTTATCCTCTGTTTTGGGATACTTCTCAAAACTGGTGAGTGATCAGTTCCAAGATACTGGGGAATCCCATCCCTAGCAAAGAGAGCAAGAATCCAGTTTTGCAGGGTGACATTCGTTACACTGGAGAGACTGGGAATAGTGCTGTCCCTGCTTCAGCCTGCTCTGATCAGACAAGGCTGGTGTTATGTCTCTGAATAAGATTAATACTCTGTGCTTGAAGTACCAGATTGATTGTTTTGATAAATATAGCAGAATCAATCAATCTCTCAATCTCTCTTCCTTACAATTTAGATTTATTACACCTAAATAGGAATTAGAATAAAACCCTTTTCTGTATTAACGGATGACTAAAACAAACCTACTGGAACATCCAAAACCTGGGGGATTTAAGATAGAAACTAATTTACAGAGGAATTACCATGATCTTTTCCCATTCCATGTCTTCCAACGATAGTTGAGATATTTAATTATCTTTACAAAAACAGACATTTCTTTGCATTTGTGTTTCCAACAGTCATTAATTCGCAGAATGTAGGAATTGTAGATAATTTTGAATAATTTTTTATTTTATAGCAAACTACACACATATTTCCAGATTCTACTTAATTTTGATCACTGAAACAAACTCACACTCACATTTCTTCCAGTACTTTGCAGAAAAGTTGACTAGGAGATCTCATGATAAACATGCAGCTTTTTTTCATTGTGTACCCAGTGGCCACACCTCTACCCTTGTTGTTTCTCCTCGTTTGTCATTCAGAGCAATGTGCTTCAGCACCACTCTGACCAGCAGGTCACTGGAGCAGGATGGATTCCCTGACAAATAGTTAGGGCTGGTAGCTGAAGGGAAGACAGTGCACTGCTCCCATCCTTCCCAGCCTTACAACTGGCACAGCTGCAGAAGCTGCTGAATAAAGGGATCTTGGAGCTAAAGATTTTTTTTCGAGATAAACTAAGCTAAACAGTAACAATTGAATTTATCAGATCATAAGCAATGAGAATTACCTTATTTTAGGGACTCCTAGCACTTAGAGGGGTTAGTGTGTTGCTCCATGTAATGTTTGTTTAATAACACAGTTGGAAAACTCTACCTACAAAATAATACAGCAAGTAAATGTCTGTACGAATAGCAGAAATTCAGTTCCATTGATCAATATGAGCAGATCCTAGCTAGAAATAAAAGAAAGAGTGCAAATACCATGAAAGATCTTTTTGACCTCAGTTGACAGTATCAGTGATGGAAGTTCACGAAAGTAGAAAACTTATTTTTGTCCACAATTATTCTGGATATCGGGGCCCCAGAACAATTAAAGAGTTTGCACAAGTTAAGACTCATCCTAGAATAAACTGATGTTCTGTGTTTCTTAACACAGCTCCTGTTCTGAATTCCATCAACTGCATATTTTTCTTCCTCTCAGAACTGGAGAAATTAGACGTGAAAAGGACCTTACAGTTCTCCTCATCCACTCCTATGACAATGCAGAACAGCCCACACAGAATATTTTTGACTGTATTGTCCAGTCTGTTTTTAAATGTCACAACTGATGGAGTTGTTCCTTTCCATTGGGATATTATTATCACAAAGCCTAATAGCATCTACTTTCAGGAAGGTTTATTCAGTGTTCACTCTGAATTTTCCCTTAGCACAATCCAAGCTATAAAATCTTCTAACAAACAAAACAATCTTTCTACCTCTTTGTATATGTGAGAAAATGATGATGTTTTCTACAAAAAAATATTTTCTTACTGCTGATTTAGAACAAAAAATATGTGTGTGTATGAATATATGTTTTTATCCCAACCATTGTGAAACCCAAGGGATTTTTGGCAACTGACTAAAGCTGGTCCAGTTTTAATGACCTACATGTTCAGAACTCCACATAAAACAGGGACAGGGCTTCAAAATGCTCACTTGTGCAGAAGATGAGACCACATCCTTTCAGATGCTTAGCATATGGAAAAAATAATAAGCAGTGCAGAGAAGGTTTCCTTTGCTTCAAGACTCATCTAGAAGTCTGTCGTGCTGGCAATCCTTCGGTACATGACAATTTCAGGCGGCTCCTTTGGTCATCTCCTGAAACAATATGTGAGAAAAGCAAGGCATGACCTTTTCCTATCTATTTAATCTTTGTTTAAATTAATTTTCTACACCAGTTTTATCTCATTTTTTCCCTGCCTCAAGTTACTTCCTGGTTTGGTTTCAGTTTTCCCATTTCTGTGATGAACTAGAACTGTGCTCCCTCAGACAAGACTGAAACAGAAGATGGAGGAAATGAGAACCAATCTGCTTTCATGTAAGTTTTTTTTAATGACTCAGCCTAGACATTGAAGTTATGTTTATTCCCAAGCAGAATGATGTCAGCAAAATGGGAGGAATTTAGAAAAAAAATTATGCTTGTTTACTGTTCCCAGGATTTCCTTAAAATCTTTATTCCCCTTTAAAGTGAGATTGAAAGATTTTGCTTGAAAGAAAGTTTTTGATATGCAGATTTTATTGGATATATGTGAGTAAAACCAACATGTTCTATGGAAAACAGGAAGGAAGATACTTATTTACAAAACATATTTTCTGTCAAAACCAGATTTTGATGGGAACACTTAATTTTTATATCTTACACTCCAAAACTGTTTTTTATCTGCTTGTGTACTCAAATACTGCTGATTTATTTCTGCTACTGTTAGCTGTGAAGTGAAGAGAAAGGAAAGATTGGGAGAATGGCTGAGGGGGGACACTTTTCATCCCTTTATATTTATTTTATTTATTTCATTTTACTGGCAAATTAATTAATGCATTTTTGCTTTCTAAAACTTTCCAAAGAACATCAGCTGAGCCTTAGGAGGGACTCAGGCTCTCATTTGACTGGAAAAAAGTTCTGGACTGAGGATTGCCAATTTTCCCAGTAAATCACATTAACACAACAATCCCTTTTATAGGAATATTTACAGTCAGTATTCATACCAGTAGGGTGTCTGCAATGTATATCCAACAGCAGAAGATTACCTTTTACTAGATTAACTAATAGGAAGAGGATATGAAATTTCAGAAGTGTCAGCACATGAAATCTAGTTTGAATTTTGACTGCAGTGCTCTGTTCTCATGAACAGGGTTAAGTATAGAAGTTGTTTGAAATGAAGCAAGATAAATCATCTTAGGGAGAGGATGGAAATGGCTTGCTGGATTTTTTCAGTCTATACAGAGATACTATCCTCCTGGAATACGAAACCCCTGAAAGGTTATCTGAATCATAAAAGTTTGTGCCTCTCATGTTCAAAGGAATGAAATGTTCTAATAAAAACTGGCACCTCACAGGCGTCACAACCAGCTATCCACAGGAGCAGCAATGAGCCTCATCTACAGCTGAAAAGCACAATCTTTCTTGCAGTGCCCATCTAAATATGTTGTTTGGACAGATTTGGGATTTGGTATTGAACGCAGTTTGAAACCCCCATGACATGTGATAGCACTTAGCTCAGCAGCAAATCCTCACAGGAAACTTACGTTACGTATTTTACATCCCTAATGTAATTATCAGGCCAAAAAATATACAGGGGAGCAATGAAGCTTGACCACTCAAACATTGCATTTCCAGTGCACGGTGTTATTCCTGACACAGCCAAGGAGGGAGAGGAAATTCAGGGAGTGCTGAGCTGAATTTCGGAAGCAGATTCAGATTAATGACAGATCATGGTTGGTTAATAGTGAGCTACAACCTCTGCTTGCTGCTGGTCCGTCTGAGGCTACAGCAAGAGGGCTTCCAGCAGGGCTGACGGCAATTTCTATTGCTAATTTATGACTGCCGGAGACCTTTTGTTATGGCCACGCGTTGTGAGGTTTGTTCGTTTGGTTGGTTTTGGGTTTATTTTTTGTTTGTTTGGGGGTGTTTTTGATTTGGTTTGTTTTGGTTTTTGTTTGTTTGTTTTTGTGGGTTTTTTTTGTTGTTTAGTTGGTTTTGGGTTTTTTTGTGTTGGGTTTTTTGTTTGCTTGTTTGTTTAGTTGTTTTTGGTTGGGGTTTTAATTTTCTTTCGTAAAATCCAAGAAGCATAAGAACGTGCTTTGAACAATCGCTGCAAGCAGGCTAAACTGGAGAGAGGATGTACCTAATAATCACCAGCCCTGACTGAAAGGGCAAAAAGGAAGAATATCTTTGTGGCTTTTAAATATGACTATCAGGAGTGAGACTCTCCAGCTAGACCAGATGAAACCAGAAACAAAAGAGAACTGGAGTTACACTAGCAGCAGCTTAATAGCTGCAATTATCAGCTGGGCTCCCAGTTGGAGTTACCACCCATCAGAGCCCGAGGTGAAAAATGTCAGGGGGATGGAGTGAAAGGCCTGCCTGAAAATGCAAACCGCAGAGCATTCACTTGCTAAAAGACTTGGATGAGCTACTCGTTCTAGCCTTTGTGCTCTTTTAAATACAGCCATCTAGTTGTCTTGGAGACAAGCACGTGGGAAAAAGAAAAAAAAAAGCCACTCAATATTCCTATCCTTGACTATACCCCCTGTTATGGATCGGCTAAGTAATAGCCTAAATACAAAATTTATAAAATATTAACCTGACAAACTGCACAGCTTAAGTCAATGACATATGGATCGGAGATGTAGGTAACTAGAGGTTTATTAAAGTGCTCCAGTTCAGCTGCAGCAGGAATGACAGAATAAAAGCACGACTTGTAAAACAGAAAGGGTAGGGAGATATTAACACTGAAGCGCAGATGAGCAAATTTTCCTGGAAATCTCTGCGAAGCAAACAGCAAATGAGGTTGATTAAAATTGCTATAATTGTGGTGACAAGTTGTACACCACTCGAACACCCTACTGTACATAGTTCCAGATGCTAATTTGGGCTCTCATTTGCCCGTCCTTGAAGACAGTGATAAAACTCTCCTTGACTTCAAAGAGGAGCAGAAGCAGACTCTTCAATTCATAGGAAGAGATAAATGTCTGGCTTCAACACATAAGATCAGCAGACCTAAAATATATCTTGAAGGCATCCCTAGATTTTATTGATGATAGCTTCCTCTTGATTGCTTTTAAATGCTTTAAATAAATTGGAAAATTTGAGTTACTTCTTATTTACATACGGTAAGTTTGAATCTGTGTAACTAAATAACAAGCATTTGCACAATATTTTTCAGGAGCATTCAGGAGTAGGATCTACATTGTCACAGGTGGTCACTCTGGAAAACTCATCTCTAGCACAGACCTCTGCTTCAGATATGTAAAAGGAAGTTACTCTCACACTGAGCTCTCACCTTAAGGAAAACAGTCCTTCTAAAAGGTTTTAAAGCAAAGCACTTTGAAGTTTTGCAGAACCATTAATCTCCTTTAAAATTCTTGGCAAATGCATTTGTTTTACCAATTTACACTAATGGTGTCACGCTGTGTCTATGCTAATATACTTCTGTTTAATTCTGAGACGGTCACTGTGTGTTTCCCATCCGTAAGGGGAGGTACCTCAGCCTGCCTGAAGAGGACAAACACATTTTAACGCCTGGATAACTGCGGTGGAATTAACTGAGATGCTTTGCCCTAGCTTGTTGTATTAGAATTTTTGTTACCATCAACTACCAGGATAATTTTCTTCTTTATATCTTCCTCCCACAGAAGTCATTTGCATTGCCCCAGACTTTTAAATAATGTGCTTAAAGCTACTGTTCATAGCCTGCAATCTGTCGAAGTTATCTTAAAAAACCCAAACAATTAAGCTAAGTGTTTGCTAGGACATTTTGCTATCATCTGCCATCAAGAATCATTACACTAGTTGCAGAAGTTTGAGCTGTCAAAGGGCTGCTGAAACGGAAGAAAGGAATCTGCAGTTGGGTTTCTGCCTCCGTGCTTTTGTTCCTGAATGCTTGGCTGACCCTGGCACCAGGACAAATCAGGTCCTGTCTGTAGCTGGGCTACTTCTGGGGTACCTGTGGGTTCTTTTTGCCCAAAGACAACATCAGAGACGGCTGTGGTGAGATGCAGAAAGAGTGGCTCCACTGAGAGTTTTATATATCAGCTTTTATTGTCCATAGTTGGGAAACAACAAGGCCAAGGGCCTAGATAGGTGGAAATTCCCTCAGGAGAGCCTGATGCCTGTCCCTTGCCCCTGTGTTTTAAAGGGAGGTGTAACCCAGGGGTGGGAAACACTGAAGTCCAATAAAAGAGGTACAGGAGATGGTTCAGGATGGGACAGACAGCAGTTATCACCAGTTGAGATAGGGAGGTAAGGAGGGGAGCTGGTACTCAGCCAATTGCTTGACCAGTCTCCAGAACTTACTAGAAGAAAGGGAAAGGCCTTGGGGTGAATGGCAGGGCCCCAGGGGGTAGCAACTTATTACTGACAGATACAAACTCTGGGAAAAACCAAAAGTAAGTTTTGGGAAGGGGTACACAGGGCAAAGCCATTTACAAAATTTAACAATAACTAACAAACAAGAAAAAGCTAAAAAATGCACCACCACAGGTTTCTGCTTCTGGATGGCATTTGTGCCTCATCTATTCCCTACACGCAGTGCTTTGAAATGAGTGCTCTTCTCTGAGTTGCCACGGCATAACAGGCTGTGTTTATCTCGGTTTGAGTCTACCGAAAGTAACGGAGATATGGAGTTCTGATGTTTTCTTCTGGTGATCCATGAATGACATAAGCAATCTTAATCATGCAGAAAAACTAATAAAACCCTGCCTTCAGCAAGGCCTGTGAAATTTGAAGGCTATGAAAATATGCATACAATGACTGCGATTTCAAAGAGAGCCTGACTGCTAATGAAAAATAGTCCTGAATGCATTTGGAAGGATATTCGAGCTTGTGGTTAGGTTGATGCCAGATGTTGATGCAGAGGAAAGGGAAGTTGAGGAAATTTAGGAAAAATAGGTACATGAACCCTTAGGATATTGGGTTACCAGCCAGCTGGGAGACACCTGGAAAGCAGCTATTTAAATCCGTTTGAAGTGAGGGTGTCTTGTAGAGGGATTGGCCGGAGGGTCTGGAGAGCAGAGAAGACCCTTCTGCTCCTTCCAGTGCCTCCTACCTCCCTCAGCCTGCCAGGGGTAACTTCCAGCTCCACACAGCCCCGGGAAAGGGCGGGGGCAGCCCCGGGAACGGACTCGGCTGTGGTGGCCCTGGGACAGAGCTGGGGCATCGCCACCTCCTGCCTGCCCAGGTCTGCCGACGGGACATTGACACAGAGCACGGGATACTGGCATAGAGCACTGGAGGGACAGAAAGCGAGAAGGTCATTTCATCAACAAGAAAACACTTAAAATTTTTTTCATGGGTTATTTTTTTGTACATTAGTCTTATTTTTCCTCATTTTAATATTATCTTTACATTAACGAGAATTTACTCTGTGATGAATTGCTGATTAGTTGGCATTTATTTTTGTAATTACTTCAAATGTAATTTCATTCACCTATATCCAAAAGACTGCTGACAACTTTTATAGACTTTTTTTTCAAGGTCAGAAAATGCATCTGCATACATAAATACATAAATACAGAGAGAAATAGATAAAATTTTGTTAATTTCTACTCATGCTATTTATAGAGAGATGCATAATTAAATCATTCTAATCTCCAGCTGCCTGAATTGCAATCTTGCTTAAGAATATAATCTTTCATTAAATATGTATGATATAGATTATATATAACATTATATGCATTATATATCTCTCCTTTTTTCAGATTTGCATAGAAAATATTGAAAATGGAAAGGTAGTGCATTTTAAGGACTATAAAAGTGAAAGCACAAATAAAAAAAATGTATTATTTGCAGAATTCATCCAAATTCAGTGACCTTAAACCAGTTCAATATTTAAGTAGAATTTATTTTATCTCTGCCACTGATATCCATGAAGCACAGGAAAGCCAGTAGCTCTTTGGAGACGGCCTCTCCAGGGAAGTCATTTTGATCACAGGCTTTTCCTGCCTCAGTTCTCCCCCTGTGAAATGGGGATAACCATTTTCTCTCTGCCTGTCACAAGATGGTCTGAGGAAATGTGCATTTGAGGATATTAGGATACTAAAACAAGGAATCTGTATAAACATTTCAGAGAGAGGTAAACATAACATTACAGAGTTGAAGTGCATGAATTGATTCATTTCTTTACAGTTTTACCTTTTTGTGTGTCTGCTCCTTGCCTTTGTAATTTTGCTGAAGGGGTATGTTTCTAATTAACAAGAAGCTGAGTTTTCTGATTGTGGCTCAGCATTTGAAGCCTAGCTGTTGCACTTACTATTGTTCAGAAGCACATTATTTTCCTGGGAAAAATCTAATTCAGAGTTTAAATAGCCAATTCAGACAGACTTTATTTTAACTGAACTCATCTTGGTCACTTACTCATGCAAATGTCTTGGCATGTGCCAGGCAAAGCACCCCAAATACCAGATGACACAGTGGGGTGGAGAACTCTTCCACTACTTCAGCTCCAGCTTGTGAAGGAGGATGTTCAGACACCCACTGTCTCTCTTCTCCCATCCTCGTTGTTACTTATCTTCCTCAAAGGCATATGCATTCAAAGGTAGCAGGAGATATAAGGTTGCTCTTCTAAAAGGGCTTTTGTTTTGGGGAATCTCTGCACTTCTTCAGGTTAATATAACCATTTTTAAAAATGCCTTCCTTAACCTGGAAATTTAGCACATGACTGAGCAATGCACACCATGTTCAAATCCTTCTTCCTTCAAGACCCACTCACACCTTCACAAATTTCCTTGCCTTACCCTCCAAATGTATCTTCTGTCAGAAACCTTTGCCTCTGTCCCAAAAAGGGCCTCCACATGTGGAGTCTCCAAGCTTGGCAATAGGTGTTTATGGTATTTTTGAGATAGCATCACATTTTGATTGTAAGTGCAACAAATTAGAAATAATTTTTAAGCCTTTTTTCTGAGAGACATTTTGTGTAGGTAATAGAAACTGTGAAGCATTTCATTCTCTACAGGAAGTACTTTTTACAAAATTCTCCAGCTGATTATATCTGCTTTCCGTAAGGCTTCCTGACGTATGCTAAAGGAAGATGTGTCTCTGTTGAAAAGTGATCCAGTTTTCAGAAAGAGCACTCTGATATTAGTGCATTTTAACACTGCTTAATGGGTTTATAATTCCATTCAGCATTTTAACTGGAAAGCAGGAATAGGAAGTAGGTGGGAAAATATGCCCATGTAGCCCTCTCTCTTATTGATCATTCTGCACCAAACACCAGAAAGATGAGCAGAGGGGAGGAGGATCTGGTATCAGTGGACAGGTAGGAGACAGCAGAACATTAGTGATCATTTAAAACTTGCATTTTGAAACCAAAACAGCTGTGAATCCTCTGAAAAGACTGAATATTTTAACACACATATTCTGCACATAAAAATACTCTCACTTGCCAGTGCTGTCATTTTATCTACATTAACAAAAAAACATTATGAATACAAGTTAAACTGGCTATTGCAATAAATGAAAATGGCAATTCCATTTACCTAATTGGCAGATATCCAATATCTTTTTATTCTTAGAATGAAACAGCTGGGATTGTGAAAAGTAACAACTACCCTGTAATAGCTGCTACATGATATCATTGCTTTCATAGGAAGAAGACAGAGGTTCACCTGGCAGAGAAGACATGGCTAAAAATATATCATTAAAATATGAAATAAAAATCAATAAAATCTTTTATCCATCTGACTCTTTGGGGAATAATTTTCTGGGTAACAGAGTCATTACTTAATGTATTCACTTCGAGATTCATTCTGTCTCTATAAGCCCTGATGAAAACTGTCTATTCCATAGAAAGCTTCACAGGCAAAGTCTGGGGCCTTTAACCCACTTTCACTTTTCGTACTGCTTCATTATTCTTTACAAAAAAAAAAAAAAAATAGCCTGATTGGTCAGAGAAACTATTTGATAGGTAAAATATTACCCAAATTAGTGAGCAGTGTATTAGAACTTTTTCATACTGGTTAATCTATTTCTGTGCTCCGTCCACCAAGTTTCATGGCCCTGCTTCTGGGATAGTTAGAACCATTTTTAGCAAGATGCCAACGAAGCATGAATACCAAATGCTGCATAATGAAAGATACTGGTGTGCAGACAAATGTAATGTATTTTCATTTTCTTCTTGATTTCCTGTCCCTCACCAAATCCTTTAAAAAGGAAGGATTAACAGGTTACAGAGGGGGCCTAAAGTACAGACTGAAAAAGCTCCTGGAAGCTTTTTCTCCAAAGATTTAGGGTGTTTTGGACAGCTGCTGAAATATCTACCATGGCATTTTCTGTTCTCAATACATCTATTTCTTGATTTGGAAGCTCTTTGGAAGAGGGACTGTGCATTTGGGGGGCTCTGCCCTAACAAGAATCTGGCCAAAGCATTTGTGTATCCCTGCAAGTAACGCCACTGACAGCATTAGGTAACGCCATAATGCATTCTAAATACCCAGCCAGAGTCAGTGCTGTACCACCATCTGACAACACATTTCTGATGATGTCAAAGTAGTTTTGACTGTTCTCTGGAAATGTTTATTATTCACCCTAGCATATTTTTGGCCTACCTGTAGAACCCCAGGAACAGTTATATTAATAGTATAATAAGAAGTGGTATTTTACATAAATTCATAACTTCTAAAACCAAAGGGATTGTAAAGTTATAAGGTTGTGTTTCCTATGCATTAAAAGTTATAATGGTTTTCCCATAAAATTTTCTTTGCTGGGAAGCATAATTTTCATACTTTCATACTTTGTTTTTTTCATGCCACATCTCCAAAGCCAGGTTGGTGCACATATATATATATATATATATATACACTCTCATATATACATATGTACATATATTACGTTCAGTCTTGGCATCTACAGATGGACATCAAAACACATCAAATGCTGACTTCTTCAGTCTTTACCAAATGCTGCAGCCAAGCAGGACATTATTTGCAGAGGAAAGAAGATGGTGCAGAGGACCCTGCATTTGTCCCAGATATGATCTGGGATGATTTCTTTGAACCAGCTCTAATCAGGTTGAATGAAAACCTTCCTGGTTCTCACAATGTGAGGTGTGCTTCTCCAACACATCTCCCAGGTTTGTTGATTTTATGCAAAAAAAGGGACCAGTTTTGTGGGTTTTTTTCTCAAAATAGACCAACGTACAGTAAGTGCAGGTGGTTTGCTTCAGAAATGTGCTCTGGAAGTGAGGGAGAGCAAAATGGTTGAAGTGATGAGCTTTAGGACAGGTAGTGAGCAGTTTGAGCTTGTGACAGACTATAAGAATGCGGGGGAAAGGAACAGGTTGGCAAATTATTTAATGTCAGAGTGTTTTTTCAGGTTTACATTAATATAATTGGGTTGAACTGTAGATTTTAAGGACTGACAATCATTTAGATATGATCCCAAAACCATATGGAATGAAATCATAGGGAAGAAGTGAATTCCTCCGCTGCTGGTGTAATAATTTTTTGTGTGTGTGTATTAGATTCTCTGTTTTTCAATCATGCAAAAGATTTCAGCAACAAAAGTGAACAGAGAGGTATCCATAATCAATACTCAAATAGTGGTTTTAAGTCCTGTACATCTGAGTGAGAGCACCCAGCCAAAATTTTTAAAGAGAACTGTTTCATGGAAATGTCTCAGAACATGGACAAGCAATTATGGTAATGTTTGCCAAAGTCAACAAATGAATTAAATATCTTCCAAAACCAGAAAACCACACAAATAGCAGCAAAGCTAGAGAGTCGCTGCAATGGGAAAAGCATAAGTTTAACTGCAAATGACTTATACTGGAGGGTCCTGGACTCCCTGACAATTTGTGCATTTCCAGATAAGTTGAATGAAATAGTGTGTCAGATGTACTTTGCTGACAGAAATTGCATTAAACTACCCTTAGTGCTACAAGTAAAATGTTACACTCTCCCCTCCTCCAGGGTTTGGGCACAAAATTGAGTTAAGGATGTAAAACAGGTTGTCAGACATTGGATGATAACCATAAGTGCTTATAAATGTCTCTATCAGTTTCGGTCTGTTTTATTCGTGATGCAATGGGCCTTAATCTAAACTTCAGAGAAAGAGGTTAAATTACATTAATGTACATTTGGCCAGTCTAAGAGCAGAGACACAGAACTTCACTGCAGTGAGATTCGTGGGCAGAGAAGACTTTAATGTTGTCTTCTGCATGCTCCCCTCTTGTGGAAGAAAAAATCCTCACATAAAAACTGTTGTACTGTATAGGTATTACTGAAAAGGCTTATTGTCACAGAACAGAAAAAGGCTAATTTTTTTTTGGGGGGGGGGCTGGGAAACTACGGTAAAAACTGGGAACAGTATCCAAAATCAATGGGAAGTAGAAACATCCATGCAGAGAAGACAGGTGATTTGTAGCTGGAGGAGGGATGTTTGCGATGTGCACAAGCAACCACACAGGCTTGACGAGAGTGCAATTTCCAGACAACATCTGTTTGCTCATTAAGAGTGCCAATAATGTTTTTGGAAAAGACTTTTCTCTTGCACAAGAAACGACAGGAAAGCAGTCAGAAAAGACTCAGCATTTGGGAGGGACAGGCACGGCCCTTGTGATGGCTGTGGGGGAAGCATCCCAACCCAGAAGGAAGCCCCGTGGAGGCTGCGGTGTGTCAGGAAATGCCGCAGAGCCAGCCAGGCAGACGGCAGATCCGGGTGAGAAAACAGCCAGAGCAGGGCCAGGGCAACCCACAGCTGGGAAGCCTGCAGAGAAGCACTGCCATCAGACCCTTGAGAGCCACGGACTGCCCTTCTTCCTCCAGACCCAAAAAAGGCTGTGTGCTCGCAGATCCGTGACCCACGACACCTGATCCCAGCCTGCAGAGCCGGGCGGTCCAGAGCTGTGCCAGCGCGGCGGGACCAGACGATGTTGGCACTGCAGATGTTGGCACTGCAGACGTTGGCACAGCAGCACCGCTCCGAACACAAACAGGAGGCAGTGTCCTGCCCGAGTATTCACCAGCTCTACTGCTCTCTACAATTTGCTCTTACCTGTCCCTCTGTTCCCCAGAATTTCCACCCATGTATTTCTATCACTTTCCTAAAATAACAATGCATTAAGATCTCCATAATGGGACTGCAAACACCTGGGGTTCTTTTGTTGTTGCTGTTTTTGTAGCTTGGATTTGTAGTTGCAAGCATTTGAGCTCCCTGATAACATTGCCTAATTTAAAATCGTGCCTGAGAATTTTCCTTCAATTTTTACTTGTAGATAGGAGAAAAACATCCCTGCTCCCCCAATAAAAGATATAAGGCAGCTTTTTTTAAAAAAGGAAATATTTTATTTAAGAAATTATGAAAATGAAGTTTCAGCATTTTCAGGAGTCATTCTAATTGCTTTTATTTAAAACTAGGCAATAAATTAATTTTACTCCAGTTTTGAGCAACTCTCTTATTGAACGTCAGTTTAGTTTTTCTCATTGTATCTTTTAGACATGTTTCTGACAATATTAGATGTATAAGGTAAGTAAATTGGGAGACTTTTTTTCTGATATTTTTATGTCATGGAGTAAAATTGATAAAGGTGCAAGTTGTCTAACTAACTTTATTTGATCTGGTTAAGTTGTTAAAACTGATTAAGAAAATACCTAGATTAAGGAAACAGGGCAGCCCTACCTGCTATGAACAAATAACCCCTTGCACCAACTTAGAAATGAAAAGTGAGCCCCACATGCAGATTTCAAAAAATACTGGGGGAAAAAAAAAAAGGAAGAAGAAAAATAAACCCCAACCTTAACAGAACATAGCCTGTTAGGGAAAAACTGGGGTTGTGAGGTCCAAATGAAATGAGAGGCCAGTAATCACACTGATTTTCAGTGATATTTTAATTGTAAACGAGTTGCCGTAGTCTTCTGTAGCCTGCAAGATCAATTGCAAGATCAAAGCGGTGCATAAAACAAGCTTAATTGCAGCTGGTGTTGAAATTTGGGGAAGAGCACAGGAAGGGCAGGCAGGTTTGAGAACAGCCTTAGAGCTCCCCACAGCAAGGCTCAGAGACAGGAAGGTCTGTCCTGCTCTGTGTCCTTCACTCCTGGTGGCCTTTGTGCCCTTTGTGTGTGCCAGGACCAGTCAGTGCTGCCGGGATGTTGTGCAGCTATTGCTGGCACACAGCAGTGATGGTGAGGAGTAATGCTGTTTCCTTCCCTCACTGTGGATCACATCCTTGTGTTACATCACACAATGATGTCCCATTTCCCACTGAGGTTCCAATTTTTAAGTTGAAAAAAAAAATGACTGTGCAGATACATACTCACTGTGAGCTCTGGACAGCTATGCTGCTTCTCTCTTCCCAGCTGACTCTCACCTAATCCCCCCATTCCTGCACTCAAAATAGACAGAAACACCTGAAGGCCTGATGATAAAGATGTACCTCAACATCTCTAAGCAAAAGAGAATTCTTGGTGTCTTTGGGTTCAGCTAAGTACCTGCATATAAACATTCAGAAAAAAAAAATGCAAAAATCTAAAGCCTCAAAATCCCCTCCTTTCCTCCTTTCAGCTTTCTAAAACTCCAAACCTGGACTGTTTGAAAGGAAAGGACAGTCTTGGTGGAAGCACTGCCAAGAAATATCCATGCCAAGAAGGAGCATGTCATAGTGTGATGATTTCATTGCAGCAAAATTAAACTACATAGGTGGAAAGGCTTCCAGACGGCTGGGAAAATCCCCTGAGGAGATATCTGGGCTGGAGGGCAGGCACTCAAGAAGATGCGGAGAGAGCAAAGCATCTGGGCTGAGGTGCTCACAGGCAACTCTGACCTTGCTGAGATGAGACATACCATAGGAAACGCAAAAAGGTCAAAAGTAGAGGAAATGTTAACTCGTATTTTCCTTTTATTCTAAATGTAGTTACCATGGCAGCAACAAGCAGTTTTGAGGCTTGAGTTCCTCTACAGACATTCAGACATGTTTTGAACTTTCCCTCTTCTTCCATGGCCATATCTGTCCCCAGGAGCACAGGCTGAAAACTCACTCATGTTTTCTTCCATGAGCAATGTATCAGCAATGAGAACAACAATGACAAAAGTGCTGTAAAACATTCCTAAAACCATAATGACAATGTTTTTATGTTTCCTTCCAGTAGACTTAACTTGACCCTCCCACTTCTGTCCACTATATTTTGTCAGGAACAGAGTAGTCTCTGTGCAAGTCTTGCTGTATTCCTTCCTCATGCAGTTCTTCTTTTTAGGGCAAGCAGAGAAATCCATCAACATCCATTTATATCTCTATTCATTTGCATAACTGAGCTATTTCTCTCACCCTGCAGACCTCTTCTTCGACTCCTTTTTGAGAATAATTCAGGACTCTCCTGCACTTATGGGTTGGGCTGACCTGGAGAAAAACATTGGATGGGGAAAAGGGAAAATTTCCATAATTGAGCCTAGCTGTAAAGAGGAGAGAACAAGCTCTCGCATTGAGTCACCTGGTCATTTTGGCCACCAGCAGGCTATGATCGTGAAATATGGGCTATGAACCCCAAACCTAATCCTAAACAACAAGGATCTTTGATTCTCAGTTTTCCCTAAAGAATTTCTCTTCTAGAGTAAAATCAAAGAATTGTAGTCTTAGCTGCTTTTATCTGGGAGTAAGTTGAGACAGCAGCAAAAGAAGTAATATGTGACAGAGTCTGCTTTCTTTTGTGCTGCATGTGAACTGACTACAGGATAATACAATAAACAAGATAACAAGATCAAAGAGAGCTTGAGAGGGTTTCTTTTCCATTCCCCGGTCCCAAAGGAGAACCAATTATTTCTAAACTATTCTTGAGAGATGTTGGGCTAATTTGATCTTTGCTCTGGATGCCTGGCTAGTATCCTTGATGATTTCTAGGATATTGTAGGGGGTTCTAGGCAATTAAAAGAAAAGCACAAAGTAAGAAAGTCAAAATATACTGGGGACACAGTTCAAGCAGTCAGGTGTTTTATTTACTTAGAATTAGACCTATTTTTAATTATATTTTCAATTTATTCATTTATTATCTAGTATGGTACATTATGGCCATGGTGTTACCCTTGCCTGATGCTGAATCACACCTTTCCAGGGCTTGCCCTGTTCGCAGGGGTAAAAAACTGCTTTTCAGCAAACCCAATTAAAAAAAAAAACACTACTACTTTTGGTTTGAAGATCAATTTTTGAGTTGAATTGCTTTATTTATTTGGTTCACAAATGAAAAGCATTTATAACTTACATCAGCAAAAGAGGGAGATTGTGGCAAAATCTAGTTAAGAGTCAAGAATAAATGGCTCCAGTGGCTGGAGTGGCTGGCAGCCACCGTGTCCCAAAGGAGCAGCCTAAAAATCTGTATGGATTTACAGTATTTCAGGAACTGAACACCAACTCCTAGGTGAGCTTATACTGTGAAGCAAAGGAAAGATGATCAGTTTCATTTTGAAAACCATGCATTTGCAGTGAGCATGCTGCTTTCCTCCTCCTGTATGGAGGAATGTTTACCCAACACTTAATGCAGATCCCTTTCTACACTACTGAGTGCTAATTTGTCTTGATACATACACACTCATAATTCATCCACTATTAAATAACTGCAAATTGGTAACTTTAATTGTTGAGGTCTCAGCATTGCAGTTCTCATCATGTTCAAAGGAAAACAAAAAACCACAAAAACCAAAAGCCAAAAGAAAAAAAATCAACTCTCTTGGGGTGTCCCCTCCCCAGACAACAATGTCAAGTTTTCAGGAAAAGGAAGCATGGAAATTGCAGACTAAATTAAATCTGAGCAATTGGAATTCATTGTCAAAGTGGAAGTTACTTCTGAGGCTACAACTCATTTTGAGAAGCTGCTTGGATTTGGAGGAATGCTCACTATTGAGTGCTATTTTATAACATACTGAAGGTAAGGACCTGAGTGTAGCTCAAGGGTAAGGGTGGCTGGAAGGATGGTAGGGCTTCTCAATAAAGCCCTGACTTTGTGTGTGTCACCAAATGATTCCAGCTGTTGTGTGAGGGTTACATGGTCACTGCATTGTTCTTCCATGGCTGCAATATTCTTACTTTTCACCTTTGCAGCCTGCAAAGTATTTCTGCATCATTGAAAGCATTGGAGGTCAGACATCCCATGGGCTCCTGCTCCTCTGCTCTTGCAGCTGCAGTCCTGGGTTGGTGGTCACATAGAGACAATTGCATCATATTAGTTGCATGCTTTTTACTCCAACCGCTATAAGAGATAACTGAGGTATAACATTTTTGTCTTTTTCTGACTACTGTTTGAATCTTGTTTCCCCATCTTTATATTTCTTTCCTTTTCTCTGGGGAAGTTCTTGGGAGATAAAAATTTTGAGCTCTTTTTCCTCCCATGGAGATAAGTTAGTTCCTTTAAGGAAAGTGACCATGCTGCAAGATCTCAGCTTCCACAAAGAAAAGAAATGTGACAAGCATTATTTCAGCAGCATTGGCATCAGGCCAACAATAATATATCCACAGTTCTCAGTGACATCTCAGTGAATTCCAAACTAAGATGATTTTGTATTATTCCTTTCTCAGGTATCCTTGACAAAAAATGCAAAGAAAAGGCAGGGATTTAACTTTGGGAGCAACCTTGTAATTGAAAGGTGAAATAGAGGCTATTAATCTAACATTTGCTTTTCAGAGTTGTGATAGGACTGATACCTAGAAAATGGGGTAAAGCAGGGGCTAGAAGTTGTGGGGTTTTATTTGAACATTGCTTTTAACTTTGGAGCTTTATACAACCTTTATTCTGTTTCTGGAGTGCTGAGAAGTGTTCTGTGGATACCATGAATGAGCAGTGCTTTTGGTATTAAACATTTATTGCATAACATCCAGATCAATGATTCAAGTTATTCCCACCAGATCTATGTTTCTATCAACTGCTTGTTTCTTTTCTTTCAGAGAAGATACCTGAACTATGGTTTCAAATGGGGAAGCTTTCTGTTGAAAAATGCATTAAGAAAACTAAAAAGCTATTGTGCAAGGGAAATTCTTCTGACACAGGGAAGGAACACCTCGAGGAAACCTGTGATTTGAGTGTCACACAAGTTGCAGAAGACATTTGTTGGGGAAGCAAGGCAAGCTAAGGAAAAGCATCTCCAATCATCCTTCCAATAACTGGCAAATGCAACAGAGAGCAGAATCTTTAAATAAAGTGTGTACTTTCTCCAGAATGAACACAAAGCTGCTGCACAGAATATCATAACTGTAGATGACAACAAGACATGGAACTTTCAAGAAGAGGGAAAATTCACATCTAAATTAAAGCATCCTGCAAGTTCAAGGAGTTTATTATTTCAAATAGGAGGATTATTTTCACAAAAATTTGTCCAGTCTTCATTTATGTCTAGTAATAGTTATGTCTCTATTTTCAAACAAGTATGCTAAGTGAAATATCACAAGACCTAACTACAGACACGGCTGACTGTCCTTGATACCAATGACAACACCTATATTAGCAAATGTGTAAGTGTCCCTCTCTCATTCTTGAACTTCTGATAATGTACAAATCTTGTTAGCACAATTCCCAGAACTCACAAAGACATCCCTGCCCATATCCTCCCTGTATCAGCCAGCTCAGACAGCCAGCAGCTGCGTAATGAAAAGGAAATGAAATTTTCCTGTTGGCAGCCTCCTCCAATTTGGGGAAACAGGGACAGGCATCACATCTGCCTGCAGTACTCTCAGGGCTTCTCATATGTTAAAATACTTTCTTAGAGAGACTGGTTAAATGCGACTCTTAGTAGATGGGTTAAACCAGGATTCAGACTGTGTGGCTGGACCTTCAACATATTATTTTTGACTGCTTTAGAAGTTTCTTGGTATTCAGGTCTCTATCACTAATTGTAAAAAGACAGGAAAAGAAAAGATGCATTTGCTGAAGTTCACCCTACAAAAATAATCTATAAGACCAAGTGATTGAAAGCAGCATGATTTTGGAGTATACTTGTACACTTAAAAAAAAAATCAATATCCCTCAATATTAGGATGAGACCTTTAAAATTCAACTTGGAATATTTCATTTAAACTACAACCCAATAATCATTTGAAATAATTTGTAACTGAAAAGGAAGTTTAACAAGCAAAAGGCCATTAAGTGTGTACGAGTAAAGTGAAATGTGAATCAAATAAAGTGGAGTGCTTTTTCTTTTTTTTAGCACTTGGATAATAAAGTAAAAAATATTTATGCAACTAGGTCTTTTTTGGATCTCATTGAACAAAATATTACCAACTTCCAAACTAATTATTTCTTTTGTATTATATTTATTTAAGCTGTCCTTGGTTAAAACTTTTTTGTTTAAAGTTGAATCATAACCATGAGTACATCCACTAAAATGCAGTGTCAGAATACTTTGCTCAACCTCCTTTGAGCTACTATGAATTTATTTCAGATCAAATGAGATCAAGGTTTCTAATCATAAAGTTCATTGATAATGTAAATTCAATTGATAATATAGTGCTGTGATTACACCGCTCATGACAGTTTGGCTTCAACATAAATAAAATTTAACTTCCAAACAAAATGAAGCAAGTCTCAGCTCTGGATTTGATTGTAGGTGCTGCTCTACCATGTCTATCTACTGAAATTATATTCTGAGTCTGGGGTTTGTTAAAAAATGCTCATTGTCCACAACTAATTAATCTGATGGCAAATCAGCTTCAAAAGTGACAGTCACCTATAGGGAAGAAGAAAGAGAGGAAATGATCCTTAAATGTTTTAACATTCTTCTTTCTATGTAGTTATCTAATTATCTTTCAGATAGCTCTTTGCTTTCTTAGTTTCCACATCAGATATGACCAATCCACCCTGTAATATTTTTCAAGGTAGCGTTTTAAGAAACTAAAATATTTTTTCTGTTAAAATCTCTCTCAATCCAATTTTCCACCCCCTGTAATTATCTTCAAAAATCTTTATTCTGAAAGATTGAACCCTTACACGTATTTCGGCCATTATTAACCACACTGTCGTTATCCCTGCTGACATTGTGGCTTCGGGCTGTGCTAAGGGCCTGCATAATCTTGTTTTTGGAGGCTTCTGCTGCCTCTGTGAATGACAGGAGGGAAGGAGAAGCCAGATAAGATCCAGAATTTCTTCGAAGATGAAAGCTCTAGAAAGTGTGGGGTAATCCAGCATCTGTTCCTTTGGTCCCGGAGCAGTGGAGCTGCGCTGCTGCTGCTGTGCCATCTGCCAGGCTCCCGGGGAGGAGGGGAGGGGAGGAGGCTGCTCTGCACCAGCCGCCGGGGTTGAGGTTGTCTGCATGTTTGTGTTTGTCATGCAGTAGGGAAAATGGATTGCACACTTTGGTCTTGGGCGATGCCACGTGTGATCTGTCAGAGGAGAATGTGGGTCACTTCACCTGCTCGAATCTGGACACAGCACAGGGAATAAATAGGGAAAAGCAAAAGGCCACACAGTTATTAACATACAAATAGCACCCATGCTTCATGTGCAATTCACACCAAAGTCACACACCATTCTGATTTTATACTAGCAGGCACCCAACTCAAGATTAATGTGACACTGGAGCTTTAAAAGAGTATTGGTTTTCCCATGTGCAGAGACACAGACTCTGCATCCCCAGGAAATAGAGAGAGGCATGAGGTCTTCATGCAGTTTTCCAAGCTTAAGCCCAGGAAAATAAGGGGTGATTCTTGTACCATTTGATAACTTATTTTTTATTAGTACAGAGAATAAATACTTTTCCTGTATATACTATTAAGGCATTGCCTATTTCATTCTCACCACTAAAGTATTTCAGCACATTCTGCCTCTGTGCACAGTGATTGTGCAAAGTGTTCATCTGTAGGGACAAATCTTTTGGATTGACTCTGGCAGTGTCTCTGTTCCCCAAGTCATGCAATGAAGAGGTACCAGAATGAATTCAGAACATCTTGCATGAAAGTGCACATGTGTATGCACTGTCTTTTGCACATGGGATGTGTTGCTCTTCAGAACTGGGAAGAATTCCTGCCCCAAAGAAGTGATATCTAGAAAAAAAAAAAAAAAAATTAACAAGCCCGAGTTATGAGCACGTTCACAAAGAAGGAACAGACATCAGACTTGATTTCCAAAGTGTCTTTGGCACAAACATTTATTTGTCAGCAGGAACGATCCATGGCTTTATCAGGAACCTACACAAAATATACTGATCTGTGTTAATAGATATATTAGATATAGATCTGTGTATATATAAATAGGTATAGATCTGTGTTAATTTCTATCTTTTTCTTGGAGAAAGGTATTTTATTTTATATCATCTATATAAATTGTTCCACATCAGAATGAAATTATTCTAAATTATTTCTAAAACAGATGTTTTCTGGAAGTTTTGGCAATTCCAGTGACTGGTACCCAAGTCAGAGATCTGAGCTTCTGCACACGGAGAGCCTGATATGACAACTGGAGGAGACACTGGGCTGTATGCTCTGAAGTCCAGACATGCAGACATTTCCATTGCTGCTCATGGAAACATTCAGAATCTGGAGGCAAACTATCTAGATCCAGGACCACTCAAGTGTAGTGGTAGTTGAAAAAGCATCCTACTCATCTAGGACACCCAGCTGCATGTTTACTAGGCTGGAGAGAAGGCTATACTGAGACTGGTTCTTGAAGCTGCAGCCATGCAGTGAGGGTGTGATTACCAGTGGATGCTGCAGTTTGTACAGCGAGCAGCTCTTGTGCACAGCGGGGAGGGAATTCACTTCGGCGGGTCCGCAAGGAGCCACTGCCCGGCTCCTGGTGAGCGGCACTGGGAAGCGCCCTGGCATCTCTGTAAGTTGATGTATATGGGTGGCACCTGCGTGCTGTTTCAATGCAAGAGGGAAGTAGAAAACAAGCACGGGTTAATAAGGCAAGATTTTCACTTTTCTTTCTGTTCTTCGGCGTCCAGCAGCCGACAGTGCCTTCCCTCCGCACTCGGCGCTCCCGTGGGCGCAGCCATCCATCCATCCATCCATCCACCCACCCATCGACCCACCGCCGGCCGTGAGCCGCAGCGGAGCTCAGCGCCCACCGCCCTCCCCACGGCGGATCAGGTGAGCGGGACGGGCTCAGCTCCTCCTGCCATTCGCTGGAAGGCATCACTGGGGCGGGGAAATGAGCGGCACGAAATAGGAAGGCTTTCTCCCTTCTGGGGCTGACAGCCCTGACAATCTGGCCCTATACTTACAGAAGCACAAGGCATCCAATTGTATGTCATTTTGATGTTTCTGAATAGCGTCTCTCTGGAGATGAAATAGTAATCATCACCAGAGTTACAGATTAGCAACTGATAGAAAAAAATAGGCATATCATTAAGTCTGCATGCTTCCTTGTTATCTCACCACTTCTCATTCAATCCTTGTCTGCAAACAGAAGAAGGGAATCCCTGCACGGCTGCGCTGCTGGGTTTGCATATAATCAGGTGTCGAAGCCTGCCTTGCTTAGACCTTTTGTTCAGCTGCGATCCCTACTGGATTTTTTCCTAAGATTCATGCTTTCACCTCTGGATAATAACATAACAAATAGCTCTTTGTCTCTTTAGGTTTGTTCATATAACTTATATTAATATATTGACAATGTAATAAAAAGATATACAAAGAATCCTCTTGTTTTCCCCAGCTACAGCAAAAGCGGTGACAATTATTTTTGATGTGAAGCAGGATCTGAGACTCCAATGGGTAAATGTGAAAAAATTTTTGAAATTCAGTTGTAAAAACAAAATAAATCTCAGCTAAGCCTTATGAAGATTTACTTTGTGTTTAGTAAGGTCCTTGTTATTAGGGCCTTTATCAGGTGGTATAGTGGTTAAAATTAATATTTTTAAAGATATTTTGATTGCAGCAGTGATGACATTTTGAAAAACTAAACAAAACCTAATTGACCCCCAGTAAGTTTTTCAATGGAGCATGATTGTAAAAATGGGATATTTGAATGTTTCAATCACTTTTATTAAAAAGGTTGATGCTAAATGTGATTTTGAAATTTATTTTGTGAGGAAGGAACATCAGTCTGGGTTCTGAGGATAATTATATGCTTTAAATCTCTCATATTGCGCTCCTAGCAAAGTTCCCAGGTCCTTTTTGCTGCCCTAGTATTTTCTCACAAGCAGTGCTCACAAGGAGTGCAGAATCCTGTCTCCCTGGTAAGATGTGAGGCTCCAGTGCAGCACAGGGTGTCCTTTCTGCCATCTGAAGAAGAATCTCTCTCCTCTCTTCCGTCCCAGTCATAGCCCAGCCTGGTCCAAGTCCTGCCTGAATCTTTCCTTCTCATACCTTTGCTGTGCTTCTCACTCTAACACATAGGTACACCCACTCCATCCTACTCAGGGAAGCTGTCTTTCCAAACGGGTAAAATTTCTAAGCATATGCACATACACCTTTAAATTCTGATGATGGTGGACACTTGTATTTTTGTCTCAAAATTACTGTGGCTTCTCAGGAGGAGCCTAAATTAGAGACAACTGTTAATCTCATCAATTCCAGCTTACCTCAGTGTGGTAACTGGTAAGAAAAAGTTCTGGGTAGAAAAATATCATTGTTAAAAATAAAAAGAAAAAAAAAAAGGAAAAAGGAAAATTAATAAGAAGAGTGGGTAGCTAGGCTTAATAAATCAAAGGCAATATTGCTGACACGTAAGAGTTCATATTTCCTTTTAATGAGAGAATATGGACTTTAGATGTTTGGAAATTTGTTGCTGGTTCTGCTGTGGACTCATGACCCAGGACAGTTTTAACAAGCTCTGAAAATCCTAAATAATATTTACCTGCATCTCAAAAGTACTGTGAATCATAGTCACCACTGTGAAACACTTTCCGATACACAAATGGAACACTTGTCTGTCAGGAGTAGATTTCAGTGAAAAATTTGGTTTCACGGATACCAATGGGAAGTCTGCCATTGAGTTTGTGGGGCTAAAACTGACTCCCTTTGTTGCTGTGGTGATTGAGGACAAGAAGAGAATTGGGACAGTAATTCATGCTCTGTTGTGTGAGGCAGGTGAAGAGCTTAAGGGAGTCATCAGCTGCCAGGTTTGTGCTGTGAAGAGGAACTTCTGAAATGCCAACCTTTATGTTTTCCCTCCCAAACACATTTTTTTGTGAGGCAAGGCTATTACTGGAGATGAATTCCATGGAAGTCAGTTTGTACAACTGGTGTTTGTGCATCAAACATCTTTTAAAAAATGATCAGGGGATGAAGAATGCTATGTGTATTACCTTGACTCCTCATCAAGGCAATTTTTAAATATCCAGTATTGCTGTCCTTGAAATTTTTTTTTACACTGTTTTAACTATTACTATTTTTTTAGTCTCTTAACTCATCCACTACTTTTATTTTTAGAGGATTCACTTCAGGAAGAGAGAAGATCCCCTTAAAAAATACATATAAAGACACTTAAGTGTTGTGAAAGCTAAATTCACTTTCCTTTGAATATTGGCATAATTCGAAGAAAATTAACTCAACAACTTGCCAGTTTGACACACACATGCCAGTCCTTAAATTACAGATCTGGTTCATCATTGCTGATTATTATTAAATTACATACTTTACAGATAGGTCTGTATTCTGACAAAATAAAATAAAATAAAATAAAAAAAACCTAAGAAACCCCAAAACAACAAGTTTTCAGATTATATGAATATTATGTGGAGGCCGAACATGGTTGCTAATGGAGGCAATTTGAAAGTTAGTTGCATATTTCCACATTCTGAATAAACTTATTTTTATATTTTCAAAATTTAGAGAGTTTCTCTGAAGTGTTTGGAAGAAAATAGAAAAGATTATTTTAATCTCAGTGAGCTCTACTTGCTGCTATAAACTTTAACTAGAGCCAGACTTTTATTGATGTGTCTTGGGTTGGTTTCTTTGTTCTTTGGGGATTTTGTTTGTTTTTGGGTTTTGTTTGTTTGATTGTTTTTGTTTTGGTCTGTGTTTTTTGTTGGCTTTTTTTAGGAAACAATAAATTATTTGAAACTTCAGCTGGAAATTACTTATCTCAATTGTCATTTAGCATGAATTAATTTAAATAGCTTCAGCTGGAAAAAGCCCGCAATCAAACAAGCATGGGATCATAACCCACGAACCTTGTGAGTCTCTGTTTGTTTCCAATTGACAAGAAGCTTGGGCATCACCAGAATTTGTGGTGGCCTTGGAGGAGAGGCACAGCCTTCTGTCTTGCAGGGTGGGCTGAAGGGAGATGTTTGCCCTGGTGCTGCTCTGTGACATACAGGTAGGGATCTGCTGGCTCAGGGTCCCCTTGACCTGCCAGGTGCCCGTCACGGCCTGATGCAACTCCCAAGATATGGTAAGAGCTTCCTCCCTGTCTTCTGCTGGTGCTGTCCACTCTCCCAGGCAACAGAGATATTTCCCTAGCACCACGTGTCTCCTCTGAGAGCCCAAGTTGCACAGTCACTTTCCCAGACCATGGGGGGCCCAGAACCTGGGCTCCTGACAGCTTTTTGAGGGAAAGCACCTGCTATTTCCAATTAGTATGTAAGCTCTCAGAGCTATGCCTTATTTAATTAATTTTGGCAGCTAACAAGAATGACTAAATCAAAAAAAAAAAGGTGAAATCAACACAAGATTTCTGCAAATCTATTGATTGATTACCCTGAGTAAATGAGTTGCAAGGTGAGTTTCAGCTCCAGGGAGGAGATGTTAGGTGTCTTTTACACTTCATGATTCAAACTGAAACTCAAGTTGTGATGGATGGACTTCTCTTTGAAGCAGAGATTAACATTTTGTCTTTTTATTTGATTGTAATCTCTCTAAACACAAAACTAAGTTGCCCAGAGATGTGGTGGTTCCATTCTTGGAATCTCTCAAAATGTAACTGGACATGTCCTAAGCCAGCTGCCCCAACAGCCCCTACTAGACAACCTCCATGGGTCCCTTCCAGGATGAGCTACTCTGTGATTCAGTGAGTGCACTGCTTAGCACTGGTTTAGTTGGCAAGGTGGTATTAGGTCAAAGGTTGGACTTGGTGATCTAGAAGGTCTTTTCCAACCTTAGTGATTCTGTGGTTCTATGCTTAAGAAGAGAAAAAAAAACAACCAATGACTGTTATTTAAAATACTACAACTAAAGAGCCTGAGTGCATTTTTGTTATGACAGTTACTGGAGTGAGAAAGTGGTTGCTGGGGCAGACTTTGGAATATTTAATATTACGAATATAGAATAGAGCTATTTTCTGGCTCAGAGCTATCTTGTGCCCTGCAAGTGTATGTAGAAGACTTTACTGATGATTTCCCTACATGCTACTGCCAAATAAACCTCTTT
This sequence comes from Pycnonotus jocosus, assembly GCA_013400435.1. Classification (NCBI taxonomy): domain Eukaryota; kingdom Metazoa; phylum Chordata; class Aves; order Passeriformes; family Pycnonotidae; genus Pycnonotus; species Pycnonotus jocosus. Next base: position 37,219 of record VWYP01033527.1, read on the forward strand.
GACAAACAGTTTCTTCAAATATGATTTCTTGTTGTTATTAATAGCATGTGGCTATTAAGTGCATGAAGAATTTAATGTTCTAATTGAACCAGAGTGCACTCGGGTCACAAGTTGATTTCAACAGTTTCGTAATGTCTTATCACATTGTTAATTCCCTGCTATTAATGATAACCTTGTGCACTAAGTCCTAATATGATCTTGCGTGGTTTGTTCAGCATTTGTAAAACATAATAAATGCAAGTAGGTGCTTGGCAGGGAGAGATCTGTCAACAATGCAGTGTTATTGACTCGTAATATAAAATAGCATTTCCATTTTCATAAAGAGGCTTTGGGGCTTGTTACTCACAAGTTTTTTCTAAACTTTTTTTTTTTCCCCTCCAGTTTTGTCAATGAAAAAATTTAACACAGAAGAATATGGTTTGTCATTTTTGATACTTGGCTTTATGTCTTTAATCTTTGTTACAACTCAATTTAAATGTTTGATCCTTTCAAATTTTGGATGAAGATGCAGTCAGCTTGAAGGTAAGAAGCTATCACCAGGAAAGTATAACTCATTGAGAGGTGTATTTTTATGCTAAATAGGTAATTCTGATTAGGTAAGATTTCTTTTTCTTGGCTCAAGCATTAGAAAATTGGTTGCATGCAGTTCTTGTATAGCTACTGGAGAGAAACAGGTGCCTGTTTCAGGTCATATTAGGTATCTAAGGTGATAAAGGTGGAGATGCTTCTTCCTCTTTAATGACATAAAGAACACCAGCTTGGGCAAGGAAACCACTTTTAAGCATGTTAAGCTGAATGAGGTAAAACACACCCTTGGAGATTAAAACAATGATTTTTGTTCTTCTTGGAATTTCTTCCCAAAATAAGCCCTGCCACTTCAAGACTTTTAGCCCAATTATAGAATCATAGAAAAATCTGAACTGGAGAGGGCTTCTAAGTATCAGGTGGTTCAATACTCTTTTCACATCAAGACATGCAATTGAAAGTCAATGGTATACAGGTTTTAATCTGCTAAGTTCCTATTATACTGTTCTTTCGTTGAATATATGTGCTTATCCAATTTTAGGTTTCTTGGGACATATTGTCATGGCTTTTGTGGTTTTAAAAATTCCTTGTGCATTTTTTATGGCTAAAAGCAGACAAAAGTCAGATTTTCTGCTTTATACTGCATTTAGTTTTTTGAGCAGGATGCTTTTAAAATTGAGATAGGCAATGGATGATGTAAAGGGAAAAGGACAAACAGAGGAAAGTTTACACCTCAGGCTCTTAACCCTGGATTATTCCAGTTGTTGTTAGCATGAGCACTGCTTTAGTAACAAGCACATCAGATGTATGCCAAACTAACCCACCTATGTTCAAACCAGCAGTTCCCTTGGAGACCTGCTCAAACCTGAGGAAAAGTCTAATGTTCTTTGCTGGTGGCACTAAAACATGCACTAGACTCAAGCAGCATAGTAATAATCTAGAAAGACGAGACAGACACTTAATCTGGTCCTTACATGGGATCAGCCTGGTTACAGTTATGAAGGTTATGGGATGATATTTCTGGGATAACAAATGTTAGAACAGGGAAGAAGCAACATTTGCAAATCCAATGGCCGAGTGCTCTAAGCTTAATCACAGGAACACACAAGCACAAACAATGCTCTTACTTTTTTGTAGAATTTTGATGTTCTGCAATGGACAAGAGTTTCACATTGGGTAACTGCAATGCAATAGTTCTGATTCCTGCCCCAAAGATCTTGCAAGGGACAGAGCAGCTGCACGCTGTGCTAGTGCCAGTCTTCCCAACAAGACAAAGCTTGGGTTTTTTTATGTTCTGAGAACACCTAGGAATTACATTCTGTACTTGAGAACCTTGGCACTGAAGTGCTGGAGGGGAGGACAGACAGGAGTGAACTGGGAAAAAAACCTGGGGATATAGACAAAATGGAGACTGTGGAGCCTAAATTCTGGGGAAGAGATTGGTAAAGGGCAAGGACTGTGGTCCCCACATTGCCATAAATTACAATATTTGCATGTCAGTGGAACACCTGCAACCCCAAAAGTGTTCTGGTCTTTGAGCAGATTCCAGCTAGGGAATTTTCTTTTCAGAGGGATGTGAGTGAAACAAATACTTCATAGTGTGTAACACCTAGGTGAAAATGAGTTCTATGAATTTAATCCATTTGAGATCTAGGGAATGCATAAAAGGAAAAGATCTGCTGTTAAACATCTTGTTCAAGGATATAATTTTATCCATTTTCCAGGAGAATCAAATGAAAACGAAAGAAACATTTCGTGCGCGCAAAAATATGCACTTGTATGGAGACTGGGGAGAATATTTTGCCTTAAATTATCAGTTGAAAAATCAGTTGAAAGGTATGAAGTGCCATAACGTTAGCCATTTAGCTTCTTTTTGGCATAGTGAAATTGTGATTTCCGATGGATAATGTCAGCTAGAAAGGTAATTATCAGAGTTAAATATCATCTAATGAAAGCTCTTGGTAGGATAGGAATACTGATGGCGGTATGAAAAACTGGCTTTCTTTTCCCTATATGATGTCTTAGATTAATGCTTCAGTCCTGCAGATTGCACATACCCACCCCTCCCATCCCCACATCTCACAGCTTCAAGGACACACGACTGCTGCATCTAGATCTTGAAATGACTTAATGATAAAAATAATCTGCATGCTGGTAACCAATTTGAATTTTATTTTGGTTTCCAATGTTTATATTGTTAAAAAACTAAACTCTAAAAACTAGTATAAATCAAACTGAAAAGAACACTTATATTTCTGTGCACCCAGAGATGTAATTCAGCATTGGTCAGGCTTTTCCTGCCTGGGTGTTCAGCAGTAGGATCTTCTATAGAAACTGTCATTTTTGTGGGACTGCCACAAAGAGAGGGAGAGTGAGCTAAATATTTTTCATTCTTAAACCATTCCCACTAAAGTAAGCAGCAATCAAATGCTTATCATGATATTGACCTACTTGTTAAGTGCTTTGAGATGTCTGTTGTTATTTAAATATTGTGTGTTGTTATTATTTTTATTTCATTTTAATTGCATTCTGATATGTGCAGAACTTTTAAATTGTCTGTCTCTCCAATCTAACACTTCCCTGCCTGTTCTCTGTAGAACAGCACTTGATTTTTGTAAAGGCAGGGTAAAACATTTTCAGTCACTTCTGAATCAGAAGATAAAAAAATGTACTTACAGTAAACCAAAGTCTCTTTTCTTCCTCATTGTTAAAGCTAACTGTGATCATATGGATTGAAAGGAGACAGAGCAAAAACCTGTGAAAATTGACTTGGGAATAATTCCCATTATGATGAAACACCTTTGCTTGAGCTCGGCAAGGGGAAAACAAGGTTATAGGTGCTCAGTCACATCAGCTAAAATCTGAGTAGAATCCCTTCAACACACTTTCTGTGCCCTACATGATAATCAGGGTTAGCTGGTTTTCATTAATTAGGGGTTTGGGCAAGGACTGGGGTTTGTTCTTGGAACAATTTGTGCAAAAGGCTGTCAATGACTCATATTCATAATTCTCCAAGGCCTGAAGCCCTGTCTAAACATAGAGTTTGTATTGCTTTAAATATTCAAGTTCATTTAAAGTAGTAAAACTGCAAGTCACATCCCATCTTCCCCTTTTCAAAGCCAGCTATACTGATATAAAGTGATTATGCCAGGGTAGTTGATTCCAGTGCAGAAAGGGGAAATGAACAAGCTATACTGGTATTAACATGTATAAAATGGTATGATTCTGCCTGTACCAAAGGTTCAAATGGCCTGTGCTTAATGTTTAAAAATAAATCACATTCTTAACCGTAGCAGTTGAACTGATAGGGAAGCAGTTTTAATAGGAAATCTATTTTAGGCTCAGCTTTCTTTCCCTGAATGCCACCACTAGCAGCAGCAAAGGAGCATAGAGGGGATCAAACACAGGAGTATTTCAATGCCATTAGGAGTATTTCAATGCCATTAGCAATCCTGGTGAATACCTCACTGATTTTAAACTTAAAACATACTTTGAGAAGGTTTAACCAAAACGAGAAGATACTTTCCTCTCTTCCTGACCATCCAAAGAGCAGAGAGAGGCTACTAGTGCTGCCTTTAAGAGCAGAAACAATTATTCTCTCTTTTTTTTTCTTTTCTTTTTCCCAGAGCTTCTGAGGATGTAGTATTTAACTTACTGACCCATTTCAGTCACCTCAAGACAAGTTCAATATTATGAGGGGTTGTGATCATTTCTCAGCACACAAGGTACCACTGTAAATTTTTGGAAATCACATTGCCACTGATCCTTGAAACGCCTAAAGAATGTGTACTACATTTACTATTTTGATAGATTATGACCAGCCAACATGACCTTCTGCACACCACAGGTCAGAGAACTTCATCCTTGTCAGGCACTTTTCTCATTCAGCACTTTCTTCTTCATTAGAGCATTGTGAAACATCTATGTAGTTCCAGAAAAGCCATATCCCAGCAGTCAGGTCTGAGGTGAGCCAACAGCAACAGCACCATCACATCTATTGGTAGGTCTGTTTTCTTATACGCAGTCCAAGAGGCCATACACTTTGTAAATGTGCCACAACATTTTCCTTTGGGGTTTTATTTTGTAAAAAAATGTTTTCTTCATGGTTTTGTTTTTGAATTAAAGGGAATGCTAGTTTACTATTTTGTATGTTTCCATATTTACTTTCCTAATATTTTAATTTTTTTTAGCCTCTACAGTGTGGTGAAAGACTAATTTATGTGTCTATTATCAGAAATTGGCACTGCTCAAAGTTTTACTGAAAACTTGTCATTATTCTTGATATTTTAAACACTTCACAAGTGATGCTTTACTGAGAATGTTTCTGCTTTTCTAGAAGACATTAGTAATTAGTAATCTTAATGTCTGATGAAATCAAGTTAATGTGACTGATAGATCTAGACGGCCAAATTCTGATCTTTTCTGTAATTACTCTAGAGAGTCTAATGAAATTTCCTTGAATTTGCAGCATGAGAACTGGGAGCAGACTGTTCCCTGATTCTTGCTTCTCAAGTGTGTGCTCTCTCAATGTGGGGTGGACGAACATTTAATCAGCTCTTAGACTTGGTGTTTTGGTCACCATGTTGTCCATGTGCCACACTCCCTTTAATCTGATTGATTTGTTTTTGATGTCTTTATTCTGATTTAATAACTGGGCTTTTTCCTTCAAAGTGAAGAATGAAATAAGTACATGGAGGTATTGTAGCTGAACACTGTCCTCTTTTTCAAACCTGAAGAAATTGCTTATTGAGGGGGTGAAAACTTTCAATTAAAAAATTGTTCTAGCTTTGTTTTTCCTAAACAGATTCACTCAAGATTCACTCACCTACAACTGCTACTAATAGTTCTTATTTTCCCATCATGCTTTCTTACAATTCCCACCTCTTGTTGTATATGTATATTCTTTTCACACTGAGAGATGGGACTGAGTAAACATTAACATCAGTTTGTGCAAAATAATTCTTTCATAAAACCCCCAAAATTTCACACTGACTACTGAAGGATGTGGGAGAAGGACAAATCTAAGCCTTAGATGATTACTTCTTAAACACAAGGACAATTCTTATTGTCTCTAATAGTCTTATTGAAAGCCTTGAGTCACCTGTGTAACCAAGATTATAGGATCAGGCCCTGAACAAGTTAAAAAATGAGGGTATGTGGTATTTTGTAATTTTAAATATACCACTGTGTACTTACAAAATATAAATTTTACAATACTGAACTCAACATATAAAATGTACAATACAAATATTCAAATGGCCGCTTTTCAACTGCTTGACCTAAAAAATGTCACAGCAGAAGACATCTACAAAACACACATTTTCACTTTACATTTTTAATGTCTCCTGCTGGCTGCACGTTGCCCATCCTGCAATAGCACTTGCATTGAAATCAACACAATGAAATGTGACGTGTCAGATCAATGAAATGAACAGCACTTCTCTGTGTGTAAATTGAACAGGCATGCAGAAAGTTTATGCAGCAAGAATTGACAAAACAGATAAATTATATTGTTTGGGATATTTTTTTCTGTCACTGATAACAAAAGAGTTAGATGGCACAACAAACAGTAATATATCTTTTTGTCTCTTGGCCATTTTTATGTCTTGCAATAATCATTATCAGGAAAAAAAAGATAAATAATTTCTTAGGACAGTAAAAATTTTGTCTTTCTTATTTCTATTTTTTCTTCTTAACCATTTTGGATGTTATAATTGTTTGTCATACTATGGTTTTGTCCTCTGGTGAAAAAACACAGGAAAGTATATTCTATACATAAACATTGTCTCTGTTTTTATTTATTAAAATGAAATTATAATTCCATTTAAGCTATTAAGAACATTTTCTTGCAATTGTAAGAAATATATTGCATTAAAACCTTCTTGCTTCTAAACCACTTCACAATCTGTTATCATCCACTTTCAGAAATGGCAGTGCTACAGTTATTCTTACTCTTTGCTTACACAGGATTCTTCAAAATATCATCAATGGCATCACACTTTCAAAGAAAAGACAATGATTTAATGGCCATTTTAATATAGATATTGTTGTTATTTCGAAATGTGATATTAAATGTATTTCCTTCTTGTAACACTAAAGAGACAGCACGTAAATTAATCAAAGCATAGGAGTACGTTGCTGCTTAAGGCTTTGAAAGCTCTTCCATACATTCTGCACACTTGAGAAACAAGAAGTAATTAAATGGTTTCTTTCTTCAAACCAAGCTAGTCTTTAAAAAAGAATTAAATCACAAAACCACAGCCCAGTGTCTCGCAGTGGAGTCTTTTATGCCTGTGGACAAATACAGAAGTAAGCATTTTTACAAATATTCCTTCCTGGAGAAGGCACATTGGGATTTAATATTTGCCCCCAACAACGGGTTCACTTGGCTAAGCATCACTGAACATCAATGTTTAAATCCTGCACTCTCATTCAGAGCCACTGCATTTCCACAATATAAGTGCATGAGACCACATGCTGGTATTCTCCACAAAAGTCACTTGTTATTTAAATCAGAACTACAAACCTGCTCCCTCACCTCCCCCTCTCCAGCCCCTAGAGGGGCATATTCTCATTAACATTCTTAATGTTAATTGGAATTACATGTGCACATCAAGAAGAGAATACACCTCCAGATGCGATATTTGCAAGCTTCATAATAAGCCAGGCTGTCTTGAAATAAAACACAACATTGAACACAGAGCCCTGACTTGATATTGAACAGTAATATATGTTTTTATGTGCAAAACCAGGTCTTACACACGGAGAAAAATAAATTCAGTGTGCTACAACCACAGCCTCCATTACTGTAGCATCTGATCTTGCAGTTTCTCACTCATGTGAAAAACCCTACTGTGTACAAGGTGAATATAGGCTTATGATCCAGGTCATTTTTCTGTAATGGAAATTAGTTGCAAATCTGAATAATTTTAAAATGGTGACAAGAGAGCATGGCTTGGACTCACTGATTCAGAAAAGGAGCTTCATGGTTCACTGCAGAAATTAATTTTTAAAAATTACAGATTAGCACCCATATATTCTAATCTTATAAAAATAATGTAATTCTGTAATGAAAACATGCAGTTCTCAAAATGGAAGTGCTCAGAAATAATCTTCTCAGAAATAAACATGAAAAATATAAAAAGTAACCAATACCAAATGAACTTCACAAAATTCTTTTAAAATTCACTGTAGTTTAACAGTTTGAATTATTTTTATGTTAAGTTGGCTACAATTTATGTTTTCAAAATGTAAATGCAGAGTAGATTAGAAAACAGTGCAATCTGAAATCTGGAAAGCCTGTATACATTAGTTTAATCTTTGCAGAAAAATCTGCAATGGTGGAATAACCTTTTCCTTACTGAACCTTTCCAGTTCCATGAAATGGGCATTTTCTATTGTTATTTTTAAGCAGTTCACCCAACAAATCATAAGCATCTCCAACAAAATTAGATAAAAGCTCAGTCTCAGAAACAAGGGACAGATTTGACTCAAAAGACATAAACTGAGGTTTTATTCCTTTGAAGAAACTCTTGTAAAATTGTTACAGAAACATACATTGAAATAACATCAGATTCTACTAGAAATCCTAATAAATAAAACCACATGCTAAAGCATCTCAGTTAGAATTTGCCAAGGCAATAAAACACATACATACAAGTCAGACAATATCAAGGAAAATGGGGTTGGAACTGAGGAAAATATTCATTTAGTAATGATCTTTCTTCCTGTAGTGACATGCTAGGTTTAAGCCCCTGACATATTGGAAGTCCTCATGTAAAATCTGATTTGCCTATTCTTGCTTGCTATCAAAGATGGTCATCAAAGTAAGGCATGTTTAGGAATAAGTAATGCAAACATCAGATCAATCCTTCTAATGTTATAGGAATACAGGAGAGATGTACACAAGAATATTTTTTAAAAAGAAAACCCAATCCCCTCCCCACACTACATTAATATACTGAATGCCAGGTTTCAGGTATGTTGCAGTCCCAAATGCATAGAAATGAGACAGAGAGGAAAAAAAAAAACAAACCAACAGATAAGCCTTTCTAGGTCATCATTCCATCCATCTGCTGTAGTAAGATCACTACCTACTATATACATGCTAGATCTTTTCTCAGTCTGGTTTTAAATGTCTTGTTTCCATTTGTTTGATTTGACCTTACCTATTTCATCTTGGGTAGTTAAAATGGCTGCTGTACAGTGCAATAATTCAGGGCAACATCTAAAAAAATTTAAAAAATCAGCATGCAATAGTTCTCTCATCCTTAGTGCAGCTAATTTTGAAGATATGTTTACCCATAAAAGATCAAACTGGACAAACGTTGCATATAAGTCTGTGCCGTCTGCATGTGGAGCGTCATCTTTTACTGTATCATATGGATTAGATCCTGAGCTAATCAGTCAGTTTCAGAGCTGAACTGCTTTGGGTCCATCTTACAATGCAAATATTGGGGGGTGGGGAATGTTCAAATGAAGTCTTCTGCAGTTAATGAGTTGCCTTTTCCATCCTTATTAACTAAAATACTTTAACCACTTTGGTTTTTTTAAACTTAAACAATTATATTAGATGTAATCATTATTTTATTAACATTTTTCTCCAAGGTTTTTTCTTTCTGATTATGAGTACTTTGCAATTTCAGACAGTATGATGGATGCTACTCTTCTATGACAAGAATTTTAACAGCCCTTCTTCAGCACTCAATGCACACCCAATTATGCGTCTGAGCTAGTAACCTTGAATTTATGTTACCATGGCGACAAACTGGTCATGCATTATGGATTATCATTGAAATTCTACACCCCTACCTAGCATAATGAGAGTTGGGGACTTAATCAAATCAGCCATTCTGTGTGACACAAAGTGAAGAACTAGCTCTTATTGTTCAGCCTGGAGAAAGGAAGCAGGCCTGATGGAGTGGCAGCTGCAGCGCCGCAGCCTGATAGATTGCCCTTATATACATTTGTGAATGTATAGACAGATGGTTTTCAATGCCTGGAATTTCTGGCTTAGGAAGCAGCTGTTCGGGTAACCTCTGCCGTCTCACCTTGTTGTCATGGAGCATTGCGGGGAGGCTGAGAATGCGGCCGGGCACTTTGGCAATGTGACCGAATCTGCGCGCTGCCCTCCCTCCCTCCATCCCGGGCTCCCGGGGACGCAGCGCCGGGGAGCGGCTGGAGCGATGCTCGGCCGCCCTCACAGCACCCTCCTGCCTGGCCTGCACAGAGAGACAAGCAACACTGCCCTGGGAAATCGTTCCTGGGGATTTAATCCGCTCTACCTCTCCTCCACTGCCTTGCAATCCTGGTGTGATGTGTTATTGATACACCGTTCAGCAAAGGCGCCCAGGTTTCAGGTTACCATACTGTGTTCTGTCTGTCTGAGAGAGAGCACCAGCATTGCTGAGGGCACAGATGAAAAAGGTTCAGTGCCAGAAAATCAGACCAAACAGATATTAAAAATTAGCAACCATTATAGATTTCTGTGTGCCAGGATTATTTTCTAGCTTCCTGAAATTTCACTCCCTATTCTGAGAAAAAGCTAAAGAAACTGCCGTGAACTCATTACCTCCTTTTTTAAAAGGAACTTGTAGTAAAACTGCAGCCATTTCTAGAAGAATTGGCCCATAAAACACTTATAAAGGTTAAATTTCTTTAGTGCAAGTACCTGAGTATTGCATTCCTCAGCAAAAGAAAGCTGATTGACATAGAATTGCTCATTTGATCTTCTCTTTAGTTTTAATTATTATACCCATAACACCATTATTTTCTTCCACTTAGTTTTCCATCCCTCAAATCTTCAAAACCTTTAAAGTTACAAAGCTTCTGATTCTTCATAAACACATGCCTATTAAAAAATCCTTACTCTTCCAAATTACTGATTAACCAATTATTCCATGCCACCCGTATATTTTGGAAGTCTAGATACTACTACTGCAATATAGCTTATTTACTTATTCATATGTGTAAGGTGACCATCACCATGGTTTCTGCACAGGGAGTTGCTAATGTATCTGTCAGCCTCGCCATTACAGATTCACCAGACCTGTGATTCCAAAGCACACAACATTTTCCCAGAATAAAACCTGGTATGACAGTAGCATTTCAAAGAAATTCTTTATTATAGATCTAACTGCTTCATTAACATTACTTTTCTTTCTGCCAAACTGTCTGTGTTTGTGTTTTGATGTGTGAAGCGTATAGTATGCATATGTTATGAGATTTAATTTTCAATGCGTGTGCAGGAAGCGAACATTTCCAGCTAGCTTTTAAAATGAGTCAACATGCAGGTTATGCAGGAGCCTTGAGGAATCACACTTTATCACTCATTCATCTATCTATCTATAGATAGATATCTAGATGTGTATATAAAAACAGTCCCTCATCTTCTGTGCAACTTTTTACTTCAGAAAGAGCCCCCGCTGGTCTGTGTTGACCCATGAGATTGCAGCAGCTCCCTGGGAGGCTTTGCAGCCCATACACAAATGATTTGTGAGCTGAAACCTCCCAGGAAAGCCCAGACTGGGAGAGAGACTGCACCCACTTGGGAGCCTGGTTCTGCAAGTCCTGTTCCAGTCAGAGCTGCCAAGGAAGTTGGTCATGCCCTCCTTTGGGGGTTTATAATTTATGATTTGTTATCGTCTTGTCAGTAAATTTATCTTTAAAGCACACTGACAGTGGCAGATTGCAATCACTGTTTGCTTACTAAAGTACATCAGGAAACGTTCAGAATTTCTTGAGTTCAAATCTGTTTTTTCCTTAAAAAAAAGCACCCCCCCCAAAAAACCCAATTAATTCACACAAAAATGTCTTTGACAACACAGTGATTGCTTGTCTGAGAGTAAGGAAGAAAATTCAGAGCTAGGAATTGATGGAATAAATAAGTGGGCAGATATCACTAAAATATTTCTCAATTAAAGAACAAATTACCATTTTTAATCTTTAATTTACAGTGCCTGGAATTTCCTAGTGTTTATGAATTTAAACCGAACCCTTAATTCTGATTGTTAAGATCAACATTACTTTACTTAAATTAAATCGTTTATGGCTGAGTAGATTTCACTGTGTGGACATTTTGGAAAATGATGTTACAGTTGGGTCTAGCAGAATGAGCCAAGAAAAATACTAGTGCATGCTTTAAATTAAAATCTGTAGACAAAAAATAAGAAATAAAAGCTTAATAACATGGTCACAGGGAAGCAAGTGCTTCCTTCTGTTTAAAAATATTCCACAAAAAAGGAGATTTTTGAATGTTTTCATAATGTTTTAAGAATTTTTTTTTTTTTAATGGGGCAGGCTAACTTCAAAAGCAGTGTAACAGGATGGTAAGGAAAAAAACTAAGAATAAATAATTGGGCCCAGTACTTGATTTATGAGTAAATTGTATGCCTCAAAGAAAAAAGAGATATGTGTAATACTGTTCCAAATATTATTAGTAAGGAAAGAACTAAATTTTGGATCTATTTTCCCAACCTTTATTTAGACTAAGTAGAATTTTTAGGCCATACTTCTGTTGATACCAGTAAAATTACTATCAGGAGTAATTTTTTCCTTAACATAGTTTATGCTTCCAGAGTAGAATCTGAATATCAAAAAATTAGATTTTCTGAAGCACAACATTCTCATTAGCAAGAGAATATGAAGAAAATACTTGAGCTGTTGTTGCTTTGCTTTTACACTAACTTGTGTCAGGCTTTGCTAACAACTCTGTGGCTGGAAATAAGCTGTAAGCATTTCCTTGAATACTTTAACCCCAGATTTAAAATACTGTCCCTTGACCTTTTTGATCAAGGAATCATCCCTTCTTCCCCCTCAACCAATAATCAAGGATTATCCATTTCCTTCATAAAACAACTTAAAAATTGCTATTTTGTGGGTTGCAGACTACTGAGCTTTTCTCTCGCAACTTCCAAAAAGGAGACATAATTGTAAAAAATTTTTGTTAGTTCTTTAATATTTTTTCCTCGTGTTATTCATGCACTTTCTAGCAGGGGCAATAAAGCTCAAATAAATGTATCTTGGGAAGGATTTTGCAGCCTTTTTACCATAATTCTGCTGCTGTTGTGTTGCCCATCATCAGCCACAGGACTGCAGGCTGGGATCTCTCTGGGCTTGGAGTGTGGCTGCTGAAGTGTCGGAGTCCAGGGCATTCCTTTGGTTGCTCTGGAGGCTCAGGGACCCCGGCAGAGATGTCTGGGACCCGAGCAAGAAGGTTTGAGGTCTGTAGAGGGGGGTCTGAAATCTGTACAGGGAGGTCTGGGGTCTGTACAGGGTGGTCAAAGACCCTGGCACAGAGCTCAGGAAGACACTGTCTTTGATTTCAGTCCACGGGAAAGATTGCCACCACTGGGAGAGGAATTACAAGTCACAAGAGTGTGAAAGACAGTAGTTTAGCTTATCACAGGGTGAAAAATTTGTAGTTTCAGGTTTTTAAAATGGAGGTGAATGGGAGCAAGATGGAGAATTTGGGGCGGTGCCTGGGGTTCTTCTTCTTCGTCTCCATCTTCTGCTGTGAGGATGGCACAATATAGTTTAAAGAGATTGGNGCTCAGGGCTTTTCAGAGGGCAAAGGACTCAAAAAAACACCCAAATCTCGAGGGATCTACTCGAGACTGAAGTTCCCCTCTGCACTCTCTGATCTTCCCGGCCTTGGGGCTTCCCTCTGCACCAGAAGGCAGAAGAAAGGACACACCTCTCATCTGTCTGCTGCTCATTTCAGCACAGTGACAGCCCAACGGTTAGCTTTCTGGGACTCAAAATGGAAGACAAAATTCTTAACTTTGAAGGCTTTTTAAAAGAAATGTAGTGGGGAAAAGCTACATTTCATTAATTTTGGAACAAGAGATGAGGAGCTGTAGAATACAAATAGTCTTGGAATTTCAGGATCTGAGCAAAATGATTTTTCCATTTCTGAGGGGCCATGACAGTTGGTGTACCATTAATTGCATGCTTACTTAAAACCCCTACCTCTGTGTGAGCATGGAGACCCCCTTGGTTTGCTTTAATTCACCCACCTAGTCACAACCAGTGGAGCCAGATGATGTGTTTCCCTTCACTGTGAAATGCATTTAATAGCAAGAACTGAATGCTTGTGTAGTGAGAACACTTTTATGATGCTCTGTACCAGCTTTCTCACTTCCAGGATCTGACAGGTGCACTCATGAAATCTTTTTGCTGTCACACTGAGATGTTTCATTTCTAACAGAGCACAGCTGATGAGAAACATCAGAGTTTATGATTACTCTGACAGCAGGACTACCACAGAAAATATAATTAAAATTGTCCTCTTTCATGCATGCATGTGTGCAAGATGTTTAGGATGGTCACCTGAAAAGCTCACCCTTAATATGCCTTTCTAAGGGTGATTTAAAAGCTAAGTATTTACTGGTATCATTCAAACCACAGCAAAAAGTCTCTCCTATTGCATTTTGCTTGGATATTTGCTCAAAGCTGCATATGCTCAGGGTTCTGAAGGTGCCAAGAAGGGTAGCTGGCCCCAGCCAGATTCCCCTCATCCTGCCCATGGGTCTGGAGCCCATTTCAGCAAACTTCAGGGCTGTTTGTCTCTGCCCCAGGAGCATCTGCTCCTCAGCTCTGCAGCTCCCCTCAGCTCAGCACTAACTGAAACTTAAGCCTTTTTTTCTAGTTTAACAGAACACTTTAATATCTATATGAAGTTTTATGCTGCATATTTACTTACTATATCATGTTTTGGCATATTGAGACACATGAAATTGTGCAGAGACATCATTTACCAATTTGTGAGTCCTGGGCATAGATGTTTATATGCATATCTCACTAATATACATGAATGCTCTTTTGGACACTTTTCTGACTCTGTGAATATTCAAACTTGTGTTTTGTATAAACATTTGGGAGTTTTGTTCTTCTTTTAGATCATTCATATGCTTAAAGTGCAAATACATCTATGTAGTTACATATACATTAAGATGCTCCAATGAAAGCAAGCAGACAAGGAAGAAAACACAAAGAGGGAGAAGCTGTTCCTTGGTGTACTGCTGGCTGAGCTCTGGGCTTGTCTCATGGGTGAATGCCTCTGCCTCTACGAGGCGTCCTGCCTAACACTGCTGGCTCAGCTCCAGCCACTGCCACTGATTTACACTCACTCAGACTCTCATCCAGCAGGCCAAAAGCTGATTTTCTGAGAAAACATGCCAGAGAGAAGCTAGAGGTTTTCCAATGTAGCAGGCAACATCCAGAGGCAAGAGGCTTCTCTGGTTTAAAAAAAAATATTTTCTTCAAGAGTCAATTTGTGGCACAGTTTTCTCATACCAAACCGCACAAGGCAACTCAGATGTCAGACAACCTGCTGCAGATTTAATGAGGCTAATTGGAGGAGCTGAAACTTCAGTAATACTGCAGAAAAGAGGCAGCTTGCGATGGTCATTTAATCTGGAAATAGCTTTAAAAACTAGAATATGTATCCCTGAGGACAGTCTCCGCCAGATTAACCTTCTGGACTCTGCAGCCCTCTCTGAGGTGGTGTTATTCTTTTACTTCAAACTTATAAGACGAAGGCAGGCAGGGTAGGCCTAGGGACAGTCTGAGGCAAATGCTTTATGAGGAAAGATACAACAAAGGCAGGAGATCTGGGTAAGAAACTCTACTTTTTACTTAGAGTTCATAATTTAGCATTAGAAATATTAAATAAGTCATTATTTCACTGCAGTTTTTAATTTAGAAACTCTCCTTATGTTACAGAGTTGTTTCAATTATGGTCAAGACTTTTAAGTAAACTTTTTTTCCAAAGAGAAGAAACTTTCAAAATCGCTTCTAGCTACACACAGATGTAGAGTCTGTCCACTTTTAACAACAGTACCTAGCACTGTGTAATTCTCTGCCACACAAGCCACTTAGATAAATACATGCACACTCTGAAGTTCAGCGTGTACAAGAGAGACCCCTTGGCACACTTATAACAAATAAAGTGGAGTGGCATTAAACGTGTCACTTCTACCAGTGCTGGGTGAGTGACACCCATACACATTTCTTTTTACACATTATTAGCTCTCTTCCCTCTCCAAAACAGATGTTAAGTAAAAGGATAAGATGATTTCATATCTCTGCAAAATATAAAGAAAGTATTAGGAAAATTAAATAAAGTAGATTGTAGAGTAAGTATTGTATAGTAGACTAGATTTTAAACATCAGATTTATACAAAAGTGGTGTTGTTTCATGTGAATAGGCAACTAAATACGGTGATGCAATGAATGAAGAAATGTAGATACTGGACTTCTTTTATACACTCTCCCTCCTACCTCACCATATATGTAATGTGATACAATAAAAGCTTTCATTTGGTATACAATGACAGAGCTTAAATAAGCAGGCCAGTTTCTTCTTATAGACAACTGACACAAAGATAAAGTTTGAAAACAGATAACACAGAGCTTTTCTTGAGGAAATAAAAAAAAGGGAGGTTTGGTGGAAGGGCTGTGAGAGCTAATTTTTCATTTTCTGAGTACGAAAATCTCAAAAATAAATGAAAATAAATGAAAATCTCTCTCAGATAGAAACATATCACGTGTTTTCTCTCCATAGATATGTATTTCATCTAGGAACAGGCAAAAACAAATTATCCATTGGCCTAGTTACAGAACTAGTAGTAGTGATGAACCTCTGTAGCAAGAAGAAACAAATCTGGTATTGCAGTGCTCAGAAACTGTCTGAGCTCTTACTGAGGCAGGAGTCACCCTAAAGAGTTGAGTGATGGGCAGTTCTCTATTTATAGACAGTGGCAGAGTAACCCACATGGAACAAAACTCTAGATCATCTAAGAAAGGGCTCCTGAGTGCCAAGAGAGGATGTAAACAAAACCTCTAATCCAGTATTCTGGGAATACTCTGAAGTATTTGGGATAACTAATGAAGAGGAAACACAAGATCCAGCTACTCAAATCACAACAGTGGATTTCACACACAGGCTAGTACAGGGGGTAGCCCAGTAAAAATGATGGGATAGCATGGGTAGGACTCATGACAATGAAACCAGCAACTAAAGAAAATTGGATTCAGATTTTACTAATGTCTGTATAAATAATGCACAGAAAGTCCGTTCAGAGCAGCCCTGAACATTATTAGAAATATTTGAACAGGTTAGAATTTCTCTGGGTGTCCTGCTTAAAGCCGTTTGACATGCTGGTTTTGAAGACATGGTGATCCAGATGGATGGATAGTCCTCTCAGCAAGGCTATGAAATATAACTTGGTGTTGTACAAACCTACAGAGCAAGCCCAGCACTGCTGAAAATGTCTCAGACTTGCTGCTGCACTACACTGCTTGAGCATGTGGGCTACTGTGTGAAAATGGATAGAGAGCAGTGTGTGCTCAGCCATTGCATCAAAAATCCACGGGAGTTTTAGGATTTTTCAACAAGAGTAAGATACTCTTGTTATGAAGTGCTGGCTGCAATTCCTTAAGATTTATCCAGCTTTTATCTCCAGGGGAAAAATAGGCACTTGGCAAGGAAAGGAAAAAAAAAAAAAAAAAAGAAAGCACTCAAGCACTCAAGCAATAATCTTACTCCTCTAGCCAGCAGGTCAGTCAAATTTTATGGAGTTTTCCTTAAGTGAAGAAGCATCAAGAGTTTAAGTGTTTTATATTTTTACATAGTAAAGGTGATTTTAAAAGATCCATAAAAGGAGAGAGAGTGATGTTTGGGAAATATCATGCTAACCTCTCTTGCAGGCAGGTTGCCTGTGCCTTGGCCCACCAGTGGTGCCTGTGCCTGGGTGGTGGGGATGTGACTCTGTCACTGACTGCAATGGGTGGAGCACAGGGATGCTGGAGCCTGGCCTAGAGGGGCGCCCACAGGGAGGAAGGGATGACCCAGATCTTACTATCTTCAGTTTTAAGTTGCATTTCTGGACTTCTAGGTGGAGTACTATTTATATTTCACAACAACTGTATACCCTACTCTCCTCACCTTGAGAGAGGGAAGGAACCACAGGCCTTGGTGGAAGCAGCTTTTGGCAGCTCCAGGTCAGGACTCTATAAAAAAGATAAGCACATCATAACTCCAGGAGCTACCTTTGCTCTCCTCAGGAAAGAGGCATATGTTGATAAGTCATATCCCCTTCCTGAGTTAATTTCTTAAAAATAAGCATTGGAACAATGGGATTTCTTGTTTCCCTCCAAATATGAAATATAACACATAAAAATGCAGAGGTTTTAAAACAACGCACTTTGTTTGCACACTTCAGTTAATTGATACTTATCCTGTCCTGCAAGGAAAAATCTCATTTTGCAGCCTCTTTCCACAGTGTTTAACTTTGATATAAATATGTGCAGTCCTTGTATTAGTTTTTTCCCCCTTAACCAGAAGCAGTTTCTGTGGAGCATAAATTGATTTTTTAAAGACATAATATAACATTATGTGCTATTATACAATAAGAGAATTGGCTTGTGTCTCCTGTCTTATGTTCTTTAGATGGGGAGCATCTTACTGCCTCAGTGAGTCTATCTCACTGTGTGACCTGCATGGCTGTAATCATACCTTGGAGCCTTTGATTACAGTAAAAGCTGATGCCATTGTGAAATTCCCTTTAATACTTACATTTTGAGACTTGCTGGAATGATGCAATGTCCTTCCTATCTGAGGTGTATTACCTCAGTGTGTCTGTGAATCAGCATAATTAGATCCGCATGAGTTCATCCTTAAAAAGGATTAAAAACTGTTCCCACTTCTGAGGATGGGGGACAAACAGTGCTAGTAGCAATCTCAATTCATTTGGGGTTTATGACTTTCCTGTCCTTGTTCTGCTTTTCCTTTCACTTAAGGTATTTGCCACCTGAGAATAAAACTGGCCCATAAGGATGGACAGAGATTTTTTGGTCTCCACTGCTGGTTTTCTGCAAGAAATTCTTCAAAATTCTCTATGCAGAAGGGAATCTAGAGTGCATACATATATATAGACAGCTTTTACATATGTATATGTATTTTTCCCCATGTCATTTCTTATCAAAACTGGTTAAATTGATTTACCTGTGCCTGCTGTCTGAATGTGCATGATGTGATTTCTGTGATAGTAGTTTACCGAAAGGATAGCAAAAGAAAAATAACATCTTCTTTGCTGTGGAAGTGCCACCAATCATTCTAATTAAATATATGCTGGAGTTTGTGATGAAGCAAGAGTTTTTAATTGTTTTTGTGTTAAATACAAATAGTTTAATTTATAATGGTTTTTTTTCAGTTAGAGAAAATTAATATAATTAAATTTCAAGTACAAATTACTTTTTGTTTTATTTCTCTGTGCAGAATTTTAAGGCCATATTATTTAATATGGCTTTTCCTGAAAAGAAAGAATTGAAACTTTTCAGTGTTATCCATCTCCTTTGAAAAAAATTTCAACTTTTACTAGTGTTTGCACTTGCTCCAGCATCCTAGAGCATGAAAAAAAAAAAAAAAAAAGTTGTGTGTTCTTTTCTGATGAACGTCATGTGATATGTAGAAAGGCTTTCTTTGTGAATGATAGGCTGAAACAAATTTAATGCCTGCATTTGAATTCATCATTACTGGTCACTGTGGATGAGATCAGGAAAGGAAGTGCATATTATTCTTCATGTGAACTCTAAAAGCTCTTGCCAACGTGACTTGTACGAATAACTCGACACTATTCTCTCACACTGATCAAGATAACAAGACACAATTTTCCACTTGAAGCATTTTGATGGTGTTTGTTTCCTTTGACCAACATTTTTTTTCTCATGCTCTTTTATTTCTGTTACTGGTTGGACATTTGACTTTCAAAAGCATTAGAGCTCCAGAATTTTTCTGAAAATTAGAATTTTTCAAAAGCATTGCTACTATTGCCAATTTTTGTCAAGCAATCAAAAAAGAAATCTAATATAACATTAATTTGTCAAAAATCATATGACAGTGTTATACCATCAATACTTGTGTATCACCCAGAATGTAAAAAGCTAGACATGGTCATAAGGATCACTCAGTTTCAATTCTGGATTTTACATAAACACTGTACTTACTGTATGTTTAATCTATTCCAAAATAATTTGAAAGAAAAAAAAAAAAAAACAAAGAAAAAAAGACTTTTGGCTATATGCCTAGTCAAACATTTTGATTCAAGTGTAGTTTTTCTCAAAATCAAGTTATACCTGATCAAATTTGGTACCTCAACATTTGCTGTTTGACATCATCACATGTAATCTCATTCACATTACTGTGAGACTGATAATGTCACTTGCCTGGGCTGACTGATCTGTAGTGGAAATCCAATTAAACTACCTGTGGAAGCTGTTCAGGAAGCAAAAACTGCACTTGCAGTGAGTATGAAATATAGATGCTGAATATATTTATACATACATACATATGCTTATCTTTACTGAGTTTTGTATCAGTTCTGCTACCATTCATGATTTTTTCTTACTAAAGAATAAAAATAAATAAGAAAAATATAACCATGCTAAGGAGACAGTTTATTGTACAAGGTGGGCATTTCTTATGTGTGGGGTTACACATACATGGAAAATGATGAAAAGATATGAAAACAATACTTGCATTAACCACATTCCCCCACTCCTCCAAAAACAGTGATCAAGCTGCTAATGCTGTATGAATACAGTCTTCTAGGATCACCAATACTTTACTTTGCCTCTATTTATATCTCTAAGTCACTTCTCTGTCATATTCAGATGTGATCTCCTTGGGGTAAAAGTCATCTTTTTGTCTTATATTTGAATAGAGCTGTGCTCTGTGATAAGATCTCTGTGCACTGGTACATAAAAATAGTGATGTTATTGGGCACGTTGAAGCTAACAAGATCAAAAATGGCATTATGAATGCTCTAGATTTCTTGCCAAGGAATGGTTATTGATATAGGCTCAGACAACCATGCCCCATCTCTTTAGCATTTTATCTGGGAACTACCACAGCAAGAACAGCTTTCAAGAACCATCTCTTTAGAAGAAAGAAAAATCTCATGCTAAGAAATCTTTCAAGAAGTCTGAGGGACAGATACTGAAACCTTCAGTGCTGTTAAGCAGTACTGGATTTTACATCTGATCTCATCTCTCTTGTTAGAAAGGAGATCTCACCGCTGGCAGCATTCCTGTCTAGTGAAGTCCTCGAGAAACAGAACTGGAACTGGGTCCTGACGCACAGGAGCTGTCAGTGACACTGTGAACATCCTTTCTCCTCTAAGACACTAGAAAACACTGTAACCTGCTTCTCTTACTGGCCATGCAGCAAACACAGACAACTGGGGAAGGGAAAAGGCCTCTAAAATTTCTAGGGAAAGGGACGGATTTGTTTTAAAACACAACAGTATAAACAGCTATTAAAAGGCACAACTTTGTTTATATACTTCCCCCTTCTAATAGTGCTGTTATCAGCTCATCAGCTGAATAAACTGAAGGAAACTTCTGTGAGCTTTCAGTGACTAATACAAGGTTTTTCACTCTTCCTTCAAGAAGATATATTATTAATTTCAAGGCCTTACTAAATCAAGTATTTAAACTTAGCCATGCTATATAAACATGATATGAGAAAAAGTAATTGCTTATTTTAATATAGTCTAGCTAAAATTAGACACTGATCCTTCAGTATCTGTTTAGCATAGGCCATTAATTTTTAAGAACTGTTTTCAAGTTGATGTTAAATGGCAATAAGAACAAAATGTCATTCCCAGAACAAGTATTACAAATGTAAGGCCATATATTTAATACTTTTAGTTTTGCATTTTCTGTATTTAAATATTACATAGATTCTGCAAGGGTCCCCAAAACAAATACTGTATTGCTGCTTCTATTTTAAAAATCCCTCAAAGCACATTGACTTTGAAGTTCTTACCCAAGTAAATCAGAAAGACGTAAGAGAAAAGTGATGTTTGCAAAAATTCATTGTGATGGAAAAATGTTAATTAATTGAAGACAAACTTCCTCTAGGAATTTGACAGTTTTGATAGTCTTTTTATTTGGAAAGACTATTTAAAAGCAACGCCACTGTACAATAGTCATCAGTTGGAATATCCATCTGGCAAGTGAGAAAGAATCATAGGAACAAGGTGAGCTTGAAAGTGGATAAGTTACCACAGGTACTGTCCAGAGCTATTCTATTTAAAGGGAATTGTTTCTAACTGCACAATCCTCACCTCCTTCCCTTCAGTAGTCAGCTACCATCAGAATTAGTTGTAGATACAGAGTAGGTAATAGCTTGGTTGTGGAAAATGTCACAGCTTCCTCTGCAAAATACAAAAAATCCACCCCCCTTCATGTTGCAGCTGTGTTCAGAGACTGTCAGAAGGCGTATTAGCCCCCCCTAAAAATACCTGGGTTAATTTCAACTTGCAAACTGAACTGACTGAACAAAGAAACATCAAACTGCAACATTCCCAAAGCAGTGGTTTTTTTCCCCAAGAAATCTGTGCTGTCAAAATGGAATTAATTCATAGACAGACAGAAAGAAGCTTCATGATAATGGTGGATAAGAAATATAACATGTTAGGAAACTGATCATGTACAACTCCAGGAAGAGCTTAAAACACCTAAGGACAGAGGAATTGCAAGTGTCAAAGGAAAATCTCTTTATCTTTTGTGAAGTCTGTTAAAACACCTTTCTACTAGCATCTCTCTCTTACGCTCACTCATTCCAAGACTGTGAGGAGTCCTTCTAAGGGCTTACTTTTCCCTGGTGCTAGAGTCCACGGCAGGAAAAGACTCAGGTATGTGCTTGTACCCTGGGCTGTTCTGAGACCATTGCAGCAGAATTTCCTGTTTGTGTGGCAACGTGCAGCCATGCTGCATTCTAGTGGATCTCTGTATTGCTACAGCTGGGGTTCCAAGGAGGTGGGACATGCTGAACAGGGGGCCTTTCCTGACAGACAGGCGTGAATGCTGTGTGACAGTCCATGGACTTTAGCTCCTCAGAATGGAAAGACCATCAATCTGTCTAATGCCCTTCTGTCTGTGAGTTATTCTGAAAGTTGCAGAAGGTATGGTAATCAAAAGTAGATGATGCTCTACTGTTAACAAACAAACATATAGGAATTGCATGTTGGACTCAGAAAAACATATAGCACTTCTTCATTGTTATGCTTCTCTCAAAAACATGGATATTTTTCTGGTGTCCCATTGCCTGAAACAAATGCCTCTGAAGCCAAACAGAAAAACAAGCAGAAAGAAATCTGTATGATAGTCTTGGTATTGAAGAAATTATCAAAATAGCCTTATTTTCTATGTTCAATCAGAAAGAAGAAGCTGTTTTTCTGCAGCTTGTTTCCTTCTCAATATCCAATCCATTGGGAAAAAGGGCTGAAAACAGTCAAAAGGATCACTTTGCCAGTCTCCTCAGAGGATAATGAACATTCAAGTACTTCACCCTCCATGATGGAAGCAGTGATAGAAGAAAGAATTGTTCCATGGTGCTTTTGTGCCTTGGCTGCCTTCTTTTTCCGTCTGCTCCATCCTCCTGCATGTTCTCTGCACCTTCATCAGCAGCTCAAGCAGTGGAGATCTTGGCAGGCTGCAGGGAAAGAGCTGAGCTCCCCCAGCAGCACCACTTTCCACGGTCACAAGTTCATGAGCCTTGCTAGAGTTTCAGACTCAGAACCAAATGTCTGTGGGACTTAAAAACAATTTCCCTGTCTGACTCTGCCGGCTGCTCCCACTCATTGATTTATGCTTGTGATGCTTGGAGCTGTGGCATAAATCTGGTTATGTAATAGAAACTTGATAACAAAGAAAGTCAATACAGGAGGGCAATAGAGCTGAAATTACACACTGGCACTACTTTTATTAACCCTTTCTTAGTTCACCTTAACTGCTTCTCACAGACAACATGTCTGAATTTAACAAAAGGGCTTTCTCAATGCTTACAGCAACACCAGATTGACAATTCTTCCTTCCATCTTGCTGGACCCAAGCAGAATAATTTTCTAGGAACATCATCTTTTTCAACAAAAAGCTTTTTATATCTTTTCTTCAGTTAATTATATAATGAAAAATGACCATTTCTTTTACATCAGGCAGAATTACTTTATAAAAAAATTATTTAAACAAACCTAGAAATTTCATATTTCAGAGTGTTTCCAGATTGGGCAGGTTTTCTGAGGAAAGCTTCTTTACCAGATTGTTTGCTTGTTTGATTGACTTTTATGGCACTTGATTAATTTCTTAGCCACAATTTCACAGCTGAGCCACAGGATCTGTGAAAGCAGGAGGCTTGGCAGGTCCACAGAAGAACTTCTCACTGCCACAGTCTGCATCATTCCTCATTTTAAGCAATAAAGAAACATTAAGGTTGCAGTCTTTCATTCATACATGAAACTTCCCCTTTATGTTCTCATAATCTGATTCCTGCTGTTATTAGAAACCCCGTTGATATTAGAAACTCATTTATCACAGATCTTTTTATTCATGGCTTCATTATTTGAAGTCCTGATGGTGATACAATTTCAGTTTTTCTTTTTCTTTGACTGAAGCTAGGGGATTTGCATATTTGATGTGTGGGATTTAAGAAGAAACATGGAGATGAATATGAATATAATCATTATCTGTTCTTCAAGGTGAGCTTTGCTTCTCATGAATAAAAGTAAAAAGCATTTGATTTTAAATGCATATGTTCTTTATAAAATTCTGGTAATAATGTGATCCTTCTGTTACTCAACATAAGATGACCTGAATCATCAATAACTGAAATATATGTGAAAAACATTAACAGAGTTGATATAAAACAATATTTCATTAGTGTCCCAAGAGCAGTATCAGGAAATATGAAGCTAAGACTGTTACGAATACTTGTCTGGAAATGATTACTTGGAGACTGGAAGAAGGCTAAAAATCTCACTTTGTCCAGGTGCTCCTGAAGTTGCTTAGCAACTGCCTCCTTAATCATGTTCTCCAAAAAGGGAGGTTTGACAGAGGATAGTAATTAGATGGTTTCTTGAGGAGGGTCAAGACCTCAGCATACTGTAGGCAGGATGTCATTTTGCCCTTCAAATAGAGGTGTTAATGAAATGCCCATCCACTGGGAAAGTGCTTCCTCACTGACTTTCACGAGCCCTACAGTTTCCTCACTAGGGCTCTTCATGTGCTCCTGAGACAAGGCACTGCCAAAATCAGCCCTGGATGTGCTCGTGACCTCTTGTTCTGACATTCCTGGTTGATAGCTGACAGCTTCAGATATGAATGATTTTGCCCATCAAAAATATGAAGACAAATTCACTAATTTCCTGTGGCACAGACAAAAAACTGATCAAGAACTCAAGTCTCCTGACTAAATTTGCCAAGCAGCTTTTAACTGTATGCACCACAAATGCAAATAACTATCCAGACAGAAATTTGGATTAAAAGAATTACAGTGAAGTACATAAGAAAATGTGATTATTTTGGGGGTGGGTGGTGTTAACACTTTGGGAAAGAGTTTCCTATCATCAGAAGAAATTGCAAATTGTAATTTTACTCATGAAAATACAAATATAATCTTGGTTCCCATGGACATAAAAAAATGAAGTCTTCTTCAGTGGTTGTAGAAGACTGAAGGAAAGGTGACACTAAGTTCCTTGGCCTTGTCTGTCTCCCTTGGCACTGAATCATCATTCTTATTCAGCAACCGTTCAACACATTCCTTATTCAGTCTTTTACTAGTGATGTACAGACTCTTCTTTTTGTGCACCTTGAGCTCAAGTCCACCTGAGCTCTGGTATTCCTGGTACCTCCTTACATGTACAGGCAGCATTACTGAATTCTTCCTATGCACTGTGTCTTTCCTTCTGCCTCTTGCTTTTTTGCACTGCTTCTCACTAGATATGGACAAACCTCCTTATCAGGTCCAGAAAGGGACACCAAGTCAGTCTGATTAGGTTAATTTTATCAATGCACCATGTATCTGCTCATTAATGAGTCTTTTAACAGTTATATTTGTTAGCTCCGAGTGCTGTTCTGTATTTCTTGAAATGTTTTTGCATCTTGCTTAAAAACCGGACTTACTTTGTAATAGAGAACCTTCTTTCATTGTCTGACTTCTGCTTAAGACACTATAAAAGCTTTAATTTTTTTTATTTTTTATTCATTACAAAGTAACACTTCTTTATAAGTAATTTGTAATATATTAGAGGTTTTCCTTACTTGAATTTAAACGTTCTACAGACAACTCTTTTTACATGTTCTGGAAGGTCTTTCAGAATGTTGGAGAATATTACTGATTTATCACCAGACTTTAACAAAGGCACTTTCCAGTGTATTCAAGGCCTGAATCTTCCTTATCTTTCTCATGCTGCAAATACATTTGTTCTTCATGCTGCTCTCCATCTTCAGTTTTTCATTTCGTTTAGATAAATACGTATTTGTAAAATACTTGTTTGATCTAGATGAGAAATGTGTTTTTACCTTGTGCAGTATTATAGTAGAAACTAGAATATTTGTAACAGTGTGCAAAGGAATGTCCAAATCCGACAAAACTGAACTAAAATGTGGTTTTCAAAGTCATATCTGGTGCACTCTTTAAACTTAGAACATGTGTTTATGCTGTCTGATCATACATAGAAAATAATAAAAATAACCAATAGATATAAACCCATCATTGTTTATTGCAAAGCACCTGTCATGTTTAAATGCTTGCGCACTTTTCCAAGTCAATGACTGATCTCATTTCCAATGCCTGTAAGACTGCAAGATTCAAAATAGACCTGCAACATGCTTTTCATTATAATTATTTGTATTATTGCTATTCATTCTGGACTGTAAAGCCCCTTGAAGAAGGTAAGCATTCTACTTTTTTTCAGGAGAAATGTGTTTTGTAGCAAAGTCAGAATCTACAGATAGAGCTCCAAGAAGCCTGTCTTGCAATGCAGTCAAAAACCTTGAAAATTGTTTTAGAAGTGTGCTTCCATAACTTTGATCAGAATCATAATTCCCAAAATTTATGAAGGGAATTTTTCAATGAAAGGTGAATGTTTCAATGCTTTGTGTGACTTTGGATATAATTGTTTTGATATAATACATTAAATTAAAAAGTCCTCTATGAATTGGTGTATCACTGCATAATACTAACTTATGTGTACAATTAAAGGTAATCAAAATGCCAGTTCAATTCATCAAGAGAGGAAATAATGTGCATTCTAATCAGAGTTCTCTACAGAAAATATTGTTATTTATGCTGTTATTCAAGATATTTTGAATGGAGGTTGATTTTGTAGTTTGGTAGAGTAAGACTTTTTGTTGTTAAAGTAAAATTTATTCTATATCCCTTTTCCCTTTTTTTTTTTTCTTTTTGTTCTTTTTGATGTTACCTGAAAGTACTCTATTTATTTATTTTGAACCTTTGAAAAAAATAAAATTCTTTTTTTTCCTAGGAAAGTACTAAGCTTATGACAGAATCTTGTAAATTTGAAATGCAGTGAGGCACAGAACAGTAGAGCAAACAACACCCAGAATGTTTTATCCACTCACTAATGATTAAGACAATATTCAAAGGAATCAAACAAACAGCTATATCAATTAATTTATTTTCTGTCCTTTCAAGTACTGAAAATCTTTTAAATGCATTGCAAGGATTGCAGTCATAGGTTACGGCTGAGAGTTCCTTCTGGGTGTAAGAATTTATGAATAGTTAAGAGAAAAGACAGAAAAGTAAGGAAAAGGCACTGTACATTTATCATCTACTCAACCTCATCAGAAAAAGTATAGACAGATATTTTCTTATGCATCTTTCCTCCTCTCAATGCCCCCTTTAAAATGACCAATAGTATAATTTTTCCTAGGACATAATGGTATTTCCAGTGCCTCCTGGAGACAGGATTGCCCTGTGAATGACCACAGTCTTTTACAAATCTCAGACTGTTTACAGACTGCATTGTAGGGGGCTTTCTGTCTGTTCTTCAGGGAAAATGGTTAAATGGGTCTGACATTTTTGCATTTCAGGTTTGTGCATTAAATCATGTGCCATTGCATCAGTAACACACCCATTGCCATGAATGCTCCCGTGGATAAGGATCATTTGTTCGTTCATTCCTGACAGTGAAAGTGTGACATTCAAAAATGTCAAGGTGGGCTTTCCATTTTAAACTTCAACATTTCCAAGGTGCTTAAAGTGCATGAGCTCACCCACAGCAGCTTTCACCCCGCAGAACTTGGGCTTTCTACATGGCTGTGGGAGGAAGATGAGATAAAGATTTGGGCTCATTTCTGGAGATGCCTTTTTCTCTATATTGACTGCAGGCCTGAGAATGTCTAAAATAGATGCCCTGGTCTGCCTTGTTGATGTTCCAAATTCATTAGAATATGAACTTAACCTTCTACCACTAAAAATACAGGTTTGAACCTCCTAGTCTTAGGCACTGTTTCTTGAACCTGTATTATTCTTAAAGAATTTAGGAACTAGTACTTAGTACACTACAGTCATATTGGTTTTCTTGGTTATAATCATCAGTAGGCAGAGCAACCAGCTTCAGGAAGTAGTCTTTCATTTTAATAATCTGATCATAGATTATGATTGACATACACAAAACTCTGTAGGCTAAAAATGTAAAATCTGTCTTTTATTATCCTTACTTTTCAAAATATGGTGTACGTGTAATCAGTTTTGTTAATAATTGTAATGGATTTTGTTGGGTAACATGTTTACCAGTAATAATTAATAATAGATCATCATTTTGATTATGAATATGATAATTTCCAACATAGAATCTATTCTCATGAAATAATGGGAATACTGTAATTACACACTTAACATTGGTGTACATTTTATAATGAGTATCTATGAAACTTCAGAAGTCTTATATTTTCCATTCCATTATCGTTTTGCTTCATTTGTGGAGAAATAGTATATTCCAATAATCTGATAATTATCACTCTTACACAGAAAGTCGTATATTGAAACATATATTTTTTAATATTATATTCAAAGTTAAGACTATTCAAAATTGTTTGTTTCATTTATTTGAGAGTTACTTTTGTGATCCAAATTGCTCTGTGGTATCCTAGAGTACAAATTACTAGTGGATCAGTTGTACTTTATTGAATGGTTGTTACTAAGATAAGTTTATTGTATAAAGAGAATATGCGTATGATCAGACAGTACTAACTGGATGACAATCGAATGCATAATGTTGTCTGCCCTCTTGTGACTTTTCATGCATCCATAGGCTTTTTCAAAGGAATCTTTAACAGCATGATTTACTCTCTATGTGCCTGCAATCCAGTGAAGTTAATGAAATCAAATACCGATGGAAATCCACTGTATTTAAGCACACAAAATTTAAGGTTCAGGTAGTTACTACTGATTTACTGCAAGAAGTATGATGGATCTAAAGTTTAAAAGCAGCTAAATAAAAAAAGTTAGAAAAGATAAAGAAGAGAAGACAGGCCAATGTTGCAGATATAATGAAAAGGCAACAAAAAACAATACATATTGTGTTCACCTCTTTAAATTTCCTCAGCTCTTCATAGCAGAACTATGTGCTCCACACCATCTGTCAGTTGTGAACAGAAAGAAAATCACACATACAGGTACTGTAAAACACAATCTAATTAGTGTACTAAAGCTTAATATATTTGAGAAATTTTTTTTGTAAATATAGAAAACAATTATAATGGGACAAATCTATTCCTGTGACAATATAATGAAGAGGCTTATGCTTCTGTAATGAAATATTTCATTATTCTGCATCATGCCTTACTGAATATGTTATATAGCCTCATGTACAGCAATTAAAATGGTAATATACAGGAGCAGACACAGAATCTGAATCACTATAGAGCACTGAGCAGACTACTGAGATTTACAAACTTTTTCATGAAACTGTCACTCTGAGATGTAGCTTGCTCAACACTTGTAGCTTTAGATAGTTCTCTTCAACAACAAGCAGTAAAACCTTTGCAATACATCCAACAGTAATTGTTCCTTCAAATTAAAGAAAAAAGATGTGTAACAAATTCCTTTAGTATCTAAGCAAACACATTCTTTTTCCAGCACTTAGGCCATCCACTCCACAGGCTTGTGGACAGAACTACAAATCCACATCAAAGAAGCAGCAGTGGTGCAGAACAGCTATGGAAAGCAGTAAATTTTCTTGCATTACTTGCAAGCATCAGTTTCTAACTCCTGGCCATTCAGGAATTATGACAGCCCCTGTGGGAGCCAGCCAAGAGAGACCGCAAGGAGAAAGTTCTGTCTGGGCAGATTTCAGTCTCCATGACATGCATCACCATCCACACACGATTTTAGGAGATCAGCATGAGATCACAAAGTGTGTGGGGATCCAGTGTGTTGTTTTTATACTTTAGAGAAGGTAGCTTTCCCCTGAACGTTTAATATTTAAGTTCAGTTCTTTAAGAGTGGCAAACCCCAGCTACAACTAATGTAGAGAAGTTACTGGTAGCTCTTTGATTTAGATGCAATGTACCCTCACTGTCAATTAAAGATAGTGACTATCACATAGCTAGGAACAGTAGCAGAGGGCCACTTGGACTTGATTGTCTTAGAGATCTTTTCCAGCCTAAATGATGCTATGAATAAGCAAGGAAGACAACAGGTCTGGTGCCCAGTGGTTAGGTATTTGCCCAGTACAAGGTGTGCTCTGGCTTCACTTGAGTCACATGAGCTTTTCTGTTTTCTTTGCAAGGAAAATATATAAATACTCCAAGGACTCATAACCAGAAACATACCCCAGAGTACCATATTGTGAAATCTACCTTAGGGACATGCTGTAAAAACAGTAACAAGCAGTTCTAGATGAAAGCCTTTCCAATGGAGAATTGCTGGATCCCAAGAGAAGACCAATAAACCAGTTTCCTGGAGCTGATTTTTAATAATCATTTCAGGAACACATCAAATTGCCTTTACAATTATTACTGTAAGGTTTTTGGATTTGGAACTTAGTTGTAAAATTTAGACAATTTTGGCAGTCCTGTCAGGGTGAGGGAACTACATTTCAAGTATTGCTGTACCTGACTTAAGTCTCTAAAGTCAATGGGCTGGATGGTCTCCTGTGGGCTGTGCTCTCCTGGTGCCAAGGGCTAGAGTGCTGTATCAGCTGACATCACAGCCCATTTGCTCTGGAATTTAGTCTTGTCTGCATGAGGCATCACAGTAACACAGCAGCACAAAACACAATGTGTTTTAACCAACAGCTGCTCATGTTAGGGGAAGATTACCAGGCCTATTTGCACAATGCATTGCATGAACAGCCTTCTCATTACTCCAAAAACAACAAAGAGTACCATGGATTAGAAACCCTACTACATATTTTATGGCCCTAGTGACCAATATGAGACTGAAGCCACTGAAAGAATAAATGAAACACATTCATACCCATAATTAAAATAAAACATTTCCATTGTTTGTTACAGGCCCAGTGCTTGTACGCTCAAATGTAGTTCTCCCAACAGCCAACTCTGGGTTACACCATGTGGTCATGTCTCCTTGTTCTTGTTGGTGCATAACTAGCTTTACTATGGTTTTCTTTTTTTTTTTTTACTTTATTTTTTTAAGTAACCCAAACACATACATTTGAAAGTCAGTAAATTCTTGATGTACCATTAAAGGGAATATCTGGGAGAGTACTTGAGAGTGATAGAAACATTTCAGCTGCTCATGTCTACTGTACTTGCCAGTTACCCCAGATTTCCCATAAATTATATTGCCTTGCTACTAACAACAGCAAATAATTTTTTTGGAAATTTTATTTTTTTTCCCGAATTTGAATAGATTTTTAAAAAGTTTTATTAAACCTTATTTTTAAACTCTCTTTTCCTTATTATTAAATTCTGTGGAAACATCTTTATAACTACTTGCAAATACAAACTATCAATGATTTGATTAATTTGCTGAGAAATGTTTTTAGTGTGGTATTTGACATTAAAAACATTCTCTAGAGAGCTCTTGGGGATAGAGGCAGGGAGAGAAAAAAGTGTAATAAAAGTATATAGAGAGGGGTCATTTTCATATTTCCAAATTGGGCAATGCTGCATAAACAGCTGGGAATGTCTTACAATATTGGCAGCCATGGGCTGACAGGACAAGGACAGTGAGATGAAAATAAAAATAAGAAACATGGGGGATTGGAATGTCCTTGATGAGAAGTGTCTGAGAAGGACTAATCTCAGGTCACACAGTGCTGGTGGGAAGACACAGGTATTAAAGGAGAAATGGTAGTACTTGGAAAAGACAAGTCTGGAACACCATGAACACTTTCCTCTGTGAAATGCCTGCTGGCAATTCCCTCCTACTGGCAGATCTCCTCCACATCCACTGTCTACACTCCAAACATAACACTAATAGATGCACAGTCCTGCAGCTTTGCTAAGAGGTTCGTTCTGTTTCAGTAGTCTTACCAAACCAAAAAAACCCAACCCCCTCCCCACCAACACCCCCCC
>VWYP01033527.1:69163-92696 GCA_013400435.1 Pycnonotus jocosus
CCCCCCAAAAAAACCAAACCAAACCAAACCAAACCAACCCCCACCACCAAAAAAACAACCACAAAAACCTAAAGATTACTTTAGGGAAATTATTAAAAGTAGACTTCTTCAGAAGACTTTTGAGATGTATTACTCTTGAGCACACTATTGAAAAGTGTCTACTATACATTCTGTAAATTAAAAAATTATATTAGACATTAACACCTATTTTCAGAAAAAAAGCCAATGCTTGATGTTTTGCTGTTGTTCTGTGTCCTGTTGTGTTTGTGGAATTTGCTAGAGATCAAGAAATCAAAGTTGGTTTACTTTTCTGAAGATTTGACAACAACAAGCCTTTTGAAAATAGAAGTACATATGTACATTATTTTAAAAATAGAAGTACATATGTACATTATTTTAAAATACAGCAAGTCCCTGCATGGACAGGCTAAATTATCTTAGTGTGTTGAAAGTGGGTTAAGTTTATTGGAGGGTAAAAGTTAAAGAAAATGAAACCAGAATAGGCAGGACTCTGAATCTTTCTAAAAATAAGCAGGGCTGTGATATACAGCTTATTTTAGCTTGTGGTGAAGGATAGTGGTTAGGGAGAGTGATCACAAGGCTTTTGTGGAAATGAGGTACACCAGAGTATTTTAGAAAGAAGAGATCCAGAGCATAACAAACCCATTGCTCAGTTTCTCCCATTCCCCTCTAAATGCAACGAGTGCATGAAGTCTCATCCCACTGTCACTGTGGCTTGAAAACTTTCCAATCTTTGATATGTTCCAAATTATTATAAATTCGGCTTCCCATAGAAAAGTCAGAGCAATGTAACATGCTTTTGGTGTGAGACTGAAAGCAGACATGACTACATCCCAGCTGGTGGAAATGTGGTAATGAATTTCAAATAAATTTCAAACATTTGTTAAACTCCTCCTGAACAGTTTTACTTGCTACTAGTAAAATATAGATGCCATAACTGAGCATTCACACTGAAGATTTTAATTACACTGAGACTGAAAATAGAGTATAATATTGAAATAGTCTGTCTTCTATCCTGCTGCTTCATTCTAGCCTGCTGCTTCCACTAGCCTGCTGCCCTTAAAAAAATTTCAAAGTAAACTTTCTGTTTCTCTTCTTTCTCAATTTCTCACTTAATTTATGATTAAAATCTACAGTTCCATATTTATTGAAACTAGGCTGATTTGTATCTGATGATCTGTCTCCTAGCTTAAAGTCTTAACAAATGTATTATATAAACTCCTTAGTTTTTATTTGATAAATCTCTAAATAGATTTCTTTGAAAAGGAAATTTCACTAAATCTGTACTCATATATTTATCCACTGCATTTGTCTGTTTTACTGGCTCATGTTAATCGAAAAAAAAGAAAATTAAGTGAGGCTCAAACTATGGGAATAGTTTAGCAGAAAAGGGCCTGCCACACAAGCTCAGTATTTAAGGGTGAGCCAGGGACTCTAAAACTTTCACTTCAATAGAATTAAGCTGGCTCCTCCCAAAGGAGGTTTTGCCTCTGCATACTCAGAGCAAGTAGCAATCACAGTAGTTTGTAATTATACTAAGTTTAATTACATACAAAGTATAGGAGCTGAAACATTTGATTTTGACTTGTAGAAATAGAATCAACATGTCCTATTTTCAGTTGCCCACTTATGTTTTTTACTTCTTCCCTCAGTGTCCTGAAATGAAGGACACTCCATCCAACATCTTTCAGCACAGGAGGAATGAAAGATGTAGTAATGCATACTATACTTTTGGAAAGTCAGTAAACTGCACTAACTGCCAATAAGTGCAGTAAAGATTCTGCTTTTCATTGCTTCCATCTGCTGGTTTCCTTTTGTGTTGAACTGGCAAGACAAGCAGAATCTCATCATGCGGAACTGGTAAAATATTATCTAACAAGAAAGCAGAACTTTCCAAATTTGTATCATAAGCTGCTGTACTTTGTTAATAGATAGCAAAATGCAAAGATATTTAAACAACATTGTAAGCTGCTAGTATGTAAGTTTTCTAAAATTTAGCATGGTACTTTTTTATAAGTTTCTGCAAATTTTTTAGCTAAGGAATCTTACACAGGAACAAAATGAATTGGCTTTGTTTTCAAAAGCATGCTTAAAAGGTTTTGTACTCCTTCAGTGTAGTGAGCATCTTAAAAAAATAAAACAAAAAACCAAACCAAACAAACAAAAAAAATCAAAAAACTTTAAGACATTAATTAGTTGCTTAGCTTTAGGCATCCAAGTCTTAGAAACTGCAACTTTCTCTACTAGTTGTAAAAAGTATTTTAGTGAATTTTCAAACATATCAGCATTTCAATGAAACACCACTATTTATTTAACTAATTAGTTAACTGTTGACTGTCCAGAACTTTGTGCATAATTTTCTTTTGCATTGTAATGTGTATAACTAACCAATTTAAATGTTATTTTAAAAAATTTTATTCTTTAGCACTAAAAAAATCTACTCTTGACAGTGTGCAATATCCTCATTATGCAGACATTTGAGTGATAGAGGTATTATATTTAGATGAAGCTTATAAAACCTGAATATCTGAATATCAATTGGATGTGATACCTATCTGTACACAGGCAAGATTAATTTATAAATGGGCACTCTAGGATGCCTCTCTCCCCCTCCATTTCTGTTTTAATTTCAAAAAGAATAAAAGGACACTCTAAATCATCCACATTTCTTGAAAAATTGTCTCCAACATATAAGATGCAATTTATTTGACCTAACTATAAGTGTTGATAATGCAGATGTCTATATCTGAAGTAGTTGCCTTACATCCCCTCACATGTAATTCGAGGAAAACATTTTAGGAGAAGAATTCAATTTACCTATCTTAGATGCTTGGTTTAATGCAAAAGGAATTATTCTGAATAATTCTGGGTCCTCTTTATTCTCTCTGATGTTCTTGTAGGCAAATAGCTCTGATATAAATGTGTTTTTCAAGCATCTGAGTTTGGATAGGCACATCCTGTCTGGAAGCAAGGTGATACTTGTTAAACCCTCTGTTGTCGCCAGCAGCAATGACAAATGGAAAAACAATCATGCCTGCCCTTTAAAATGTTTGTGTTTTGAGAAGCTAGAATGGGTCACAGTTACAAAGAAAGATGATGGGAGTTTTTCAGCAAGTTTTGCTTACACAGTTTCATTAAATCATGCTGCTCTCCTGGCCTGAAAACTTTAATGTAATTTGCCAACCACAAGAGAGCAAGAACAATGTTTAGATCTCTTACATAATGTAATCAGTTAATTAATCCAAAGAACTTTTAGGACTTAAAATTAGGATAAAAAGGCTTTTTATTTTTTCTTTTTTTTAATTGAATTTATTAATCAACAATTTAATTGAAAAAAAAATCCAAACCCCAAAACAATTACATTCACTACTATACTGTTAAAACAAACAAGCAGACAAAATGGAAAAGAGTAGTTCTTGAATGTATTTTGGGAAGATGTTACCAAGCCCATCAATACCTCATAGAAAATTCTTCCCACTCTTTCCACAGATATTTCTGTTTAATATAATTATATCCATGATCTTGACCTGTTATTCACCTCAACCTCATCTGAGACAGTTTTCTTGCTAGATGGATCCAAACTAAATAGACAGATAATAAATCTCAGTGTACAGGTGTAGCAAAAGTATTTATGCAGGTCTATTTATCTTTGAACTGCCTTTTACTATAAGAACCATATCTTGCCTCATTATATGGAGGAAAAACCCACTATTCTCAAGAGTTCATGAGACCTTGCCTCTAAACAGGCTGTAATGGGAAGAGACTAACCCTGACAGTATGAACAACAGGAACCAACCATTATGCTGTGGCAAAGCTCTTCCTGGATCCTCAGAACCCCAGAGGGACATTACCACAACTCAAGAAGCCTGATATGAATATTTAATCTATCTAAAATTGGGTGATTATGCAGATACTGTGCATCTGGGAGAGTTATTCCCCCAGGGGCTTATAAAAATAAATACTACATCTAAAATGTAACAGCCAAAATGCAGGTGGTGAATTCTCTCTTTGTCACTTACTTGCAGCTTTTCTTGGCTTGTCCTGATGTGCCACTGAAACAAATGATCCTTCTCTGAAAAACAATTGCTGAGGTAGATGCACCATCCACAAGGGATCAAGGGGCTCATCATTGGAATATGAGGAGTTCTTCCAAGCCATCTACTGCAGTATGGCTGATGGCTCTGACGATACAGGGAATAGTTTATAGGTTTTCTTTTTAGTGCGTGGTATATTAGAGTCTCACATTTTAATGAATTCCATAAATAAAAGATGATGAAACGCCAGTGTTTTGCGAACTACATGCAGCTAGTTTCATCTTGAAATCCGGCTACATAAACAATGCTGTAACCAACATTTTTTACCCTGTCTTCTGTGTTGATGTTCTTGGAATTACTAGTTAAACAGCAATAGATCACTTTCATTACCAAAAAATAAAAGATTGAGCTAGCATCATTCTGGTTTTTGTACTTTCACCTCAGCTTCATCTGTCACACTGAGAGCAATTGATCTGTTCTGGGTAATGGAGACCTGTCTTCGTGTGGGAAGCAAAGCAATTTGTTGTTCTAGCTCTGGCCTTTGGCACACTTCACTCTATTTCTCTAAAAGGTTGTGTAAAGTGGGGACATTAGGCTCCATGCCAGTCACCTTGCTGTCTTCTCCATAGCTTTTGCTACCAGATTTCAGGAAGGTTATAGTGGAGAAAAGAGGAACTGAGACCTAGACAAACTTGCAACAGGAGGGCTTTAACAGTGACTTTTGGAAGGGTGTAAACCATCACAGAAATTATCTTTTTTTCCCTCTTTTTGGATGAAAATAATGAAACATTCATCAGGGATTCTAGTTCTGTCAGGAACAAACAGCAGCTTGATGAGCTTCTACAACTGCTGTTCATGCACATACCCCGAGGAAAAACAGAGAATTAATAGCTTATTTGCTTTGCTTGGTGAGAGAGAAGCTAGGGCTTGTAGGAGAATAATTCAGTCAGAGAAATTGCTAATAAATATATAATTTCTTGCTTATTTTCAGAGAAAAAAATTATTTTGACTTTGGATAGACTGATCTTGGTGGGACATAAAAACGTGAAGTGCAAAGAGGCTGGTACTGATGGTAGAGGCTCTTAATCCCTTTTTAAAAAGTAGTGCTTGTGCTGCAGAAGCATTCAGCATATTGTCATGGAGAGAGGAGAAAGCTTGAACAGTTTTCTCTCCCCATCAGGTGTCTGGGCTGGAGCACAGTGTCGCACTGCTGATCAAAAGCAGAGTGTTTGTTCTTTAACCTCTCTGCACCCGTCTGCAATAAAGAAACAAAGGTCACAGAGCAGAGGGGTTACTCTATCTGCCACCCTAGCCCAGCAACTAAGCCCCTAGCAAACACATTAGTGTTTAATTTGTCATCCCCGGTGATGCTGCACCAGTGCTGCTGGCCCAGCGCTCCCTCAAGCACTCGGTGGGTTCCGTGCAGGCAGTGGGGTGGTGAAGAGAGGTGCTGGCCAGGAAACCATTAGCACCAGCTTCGGGCCCACATTCCTTGAGTTTGCTACATTACCCTGAATACTGGATTTTAGCACACAGCTTTGAGGGGCAGCGGGGAAGGGACAGGAAGGCAGCGGCCACACCGATGAGTGGCAACTGCTTGTTCTCCAAACATCTCCCCCTCTCTTCTGCCCTTGTCTCCATCCTCCCCCGCTCTGCAAACAAAGAGTGTTTTGATTGCTTGGATGACAGCACAGGAATTTGCCTTTTCAAAAGCACTCTCTATATATACACAACCTAAGTACTGTAACCAGAACCTTTTAAAACCATCACAAGTAATGGAAGCTGTAACAGTGACCAGTTGCATTTAGAACCAGAGTTTCTAACGAACACATAAAACACAAAGACAAGCCTCCTCATTAGTCCAATAGCATGATGGGCAAGAGTCAGTAAAAAGTGATTTTACAGGTTGCCAAAATAGCTCCCATTGCCTTTGGTTATGTTTGAATCCCTCCAGTGTGTCTGTTTGAAAAGGTCTATGTTTACAAAGCTGTCTGAAATATACCATTTAAATTCATTGCATAATGCACAAAAATCAATTTTCTTGTTCAGCAGCCAAAGGGCAGGAGAACTAATTTTTGTGCATTACAGCATCATTTCAAACTGGCCCATTTGTGACAGGTTTTCAAATGTGCATTAGGCCAAATTAGATGAAAGGCACCACAGGGTGATTACATACATTAAAGGTATCTGGGACAGCAGTCATCTCTCCTAAAAGGAGAAAAGATTTCTGGGAAGTCTGAGAAACATGCAGACAGGTGAGGAATTCTCCATGCTGCAGAGCTGCTTAGTTTAAATGCAGTCATCAAAATTAAACCACATTTTACAAAATTTGCCTCCCTGAAAATACACGTGCTTTTTAGTTTGTCCACCTTCTGCTCCATATTAAGGCCTTATTTCTTATGTACTCTGGTTTTTTCCATCATAGCTTCCCTTGCCCTCTACTAATGCTGGTTCTCTCATGTCCTGCCTCTCTATTCACTTGCCAAACTTGTTTTTCAGTCTGTCAATCATTCTGACTCTAATCTGTTCTCAACTCCTGCCCACCCAATACTCCAGGTCCACTGGATCAGAGGTGTCATTGTGCAGAGCTCTCCCCCAGTCTTCATCTGACCATATGGGCTTTTTGATCCACCTTGCTGTTCCATCCCCTGCTCTCTTTCCCAGCTTTGTGGGCACCACTTATTCCTACTCTTCATCTGCTCTGGAGAAAGTTCTTGAACTCTAATATTATTTATGAATACAACTTTTATGATGTCTTCTCTTCTGGCATTCACAGTAGGTCTTCAGATTTAAATTTCAGATCCTCTCCAAAAATTCAGGTCCTCTCCAAACTTTTTTATAAAGCTCTGTACAACCTTCAGTTTTCTTTGCTTAGTCTGATCATTCTGGCATTTCAAAAAATGCCACTGACAGGCTCATGCACAGCCTGTCTGTGCCAATGTTATTCACTTCTCTTTACTTTTTTTTTTCTTACCACATCCATTCCCATTCCCATTCCCAAATGGCTCAGCTCAAGACCACCTACTTTTTTCTCCATTCAAGCTTCCTTCTCTTTTGCCTCCATCTTGTAATGTAATCAACCATCTGCTTTATTTGTACATTCCTCCTCCCTTAACAATACCTTGTTGAGCTCTCTGTCATTGCTGCATCTCACCCATCTCTCCTTGTTCACTGTCCTCACCATGAATGGGCTCTCTCTGCCTGAGGACACACATGATGTTGTTCTCTGACTCCTTTCTCATTGTCATCTAACCTTGGTTCTAATCTACATGTTACACAGAATTTGCCTTTCCAAAAGTAAGAAGTTCTTTATTATCTATCTGTAAATCAGACTTTTCCATTATGATTATCTCCAATCTCTCTCCTGAGTTCACTCCCCAGCTCCTCTTAACTATTTCTTTGGGGAGCTTTTTCCTGCTTAAGATCCTATTTATAGAACTTTCTTCCCTCTTCTCTCAATTCTCTCTTCTCTCAATTCCCATTACTCTTGTGGTGATACTGGCTTACCTTTTTGTTTATACTGCTTCCTTACAGTGACTTTTTACATCATTCATGCTAGTGGTTCTTATATATTGTTTAACAAACTCTTTTTGGCTTCTCAATATTTTCTCATAACTATCTCAACCCTTACTGAAATTAGAGTATTTATGATAAAATCTCAGCTTCTTATTTTCATCTACCTCCACTGCTTCTCCCAATTTTCTGGAAGCTTTTGTTGAAAATTTCTTTATTTCAGATTATCTCCTACTTCTCTCAGTTCTTCCTCACCATTTATGTAATCTCATCAAAATTAATACATTTGTTTCAACACAAATTTCCTCTTCTCTCTTTTCTCTTTTTGAATCAACTTTCTATTTCTTTATTAGTTTTAGACCATGTGTGTAGGCAGCATCACATGTTTCAAGTGAGGTTAAGACTGTAGAGTTCTGAGTGGCCATGGACACCAGGCTGTATGGATTATTGTCTGGGACTTGTGTGAGTTCCCAGTGTAAATGAGAGTTAGGGATAGTAGATCAATCTGTGTGGGTCTTTCATAATATCTATTACTGCTTTGTTTAAATACTCACCTTGCCTCTAGGCCTCCTTTTGTTTTTTCTCTTCTGTTAGATGCCTCCTGCAGCAATGTTACCTCTCACACTCTGATCACTAGAAAAAATTACAGTAGCATTCTTCATCTGCAGGCATATGTCTTAACCCTAAAGCCAAATATTAAAGCTGGGATTCTACAGACTTCTTCCCACTGATGCTCCTGAGCACTAGATAAATAGCAATTATCTAAAACCTCTAATTTTGGCTGCATACCAGAAGAAATCTATAACTGATTAAGAAAAGGTTCAAGAACTTTGGAAATTAATGATCATATGGTAACCACTAAAAAGTCCTCCACTTTGTTGCTCCAAACTGTGGTGCTCCAGTTTTGATTGTAGAATTGATTTTGTATTTTCAAATTGTATTAGCAATATCATTATAAAATAGCAATACTGAGGGGAAAGTTAGGGTTATTGCAGCTGAGTGAAAAAAAGTCTCAAGGTGTCAAGAATTTAAAAGTGTTTATTTCGCTTTATGGGACTTCTTTCAGATGGACAGATAAACTCTGGAGTGTTATTTAATTCTTTGAAAAGGAGATACAATCACATCTCTTTGACCATCGGAATGTAAACTGGTGTCGAGTTACCCCATTTAGATCACGTTCAAAGCCCTAATTACCCTGCTGTAAGAACTTTATTGTCCTTTGATCAGTATCTCACAACACATGGTTACTGTACATACTGATTTTATCCTATGACTATTTTAATGAAAAGGAAACCTGTGCAAACAGCTGATTTTACTGATACTATTAGTGCTACCTAGCTGTTTTATTGGTCTTAGAAGCCCAATAACATAAAATATTATTACATAATTTGTGGGGTTCTTAGTCTATTATATGGTAAGGAATGTGCTAAATTTATTAGCAAATGAAATCTGGAGGTACACCAGTGATATGATATATTACACAGTCACTCAGATGCAGAAAAAGACAATTTAGTTACTAGAATGTCAAAACTAAGAAGACAGTAAAATCTTTGCTATGAAGCTCTGGTGGTTAATTAACAGGCAAATTCTGACTTCACCCTGCTGTTTCAAAATGAAAGTGTTTTTATCCTAAATTAATTTCTTGCCCACAATAAATAATACTTTAAATTTCCTGCTAATCTTATGTAGATAGCAATCTAGCCTTTCAGTTGGCATTTGGAGGATAGGGACATCTCATATTTACAATTAGTTTGGCATTTTTAAAAATATTAATCTTTATATAGCTTGCCAGTGGGATACAGAAGGAGGGTTTGGGGGACTTTTTGTAATCCTTCTCGTGCAGGATTTGTGTTTCATTCTCCCCATGATATCTTTGAGCTTAACAAAAAACAGAGTTTAGAAGATTTGTTTGGTATTTAACTTGATTATTTAAATAAGAGATAAGCAATTGCCATTACAGCAGCTAGGCAATAATTTCCTGGGGTCAGGGTCTCTCCTGTCCTGTGTACACCTCTATTGTTAATGGAGCTGAACATGCACACAGACATTTTTAGAAGGGAATGTTAAACAGTCCCCATTTATTTTACAGTGTAAATACTTACAAGACAAAACACAGACTTCAGGAGTCAGTCTGAAGACTTTAAAGAAAGAGCTCTAAGAACAAAGAGATTTAACAACCTAACCATTATTTTTTCCTCATGAGTTCTAATTTTAAAACTGCAAAACAATCCTTAACTCTCACAACCACACTTAGCTTTCACCTAACCATAGTGAGGTGGGGTCCAGGCATCAACTTTTTTCTCAGCATTTCTTCAGTGGACTAGCTAAACTCTCTTTTAAGAAAAACAGTGCATCTCACTACATGTAAAGGGAGCTTAGGTACACATGCATATCAACCAAAAAACAATTCTTATTCTGAATTCCTTAAATGAGCATCAACCAGAAGGGTTTCTTGTTCAGTTGGATGAGTATTTGTAACAGTATCAAGTGTTAAGAGTCAAACTTTGTGTGTTTAGGGACATTTGTGGGGTGCAGTGTGACTCCAAGAGCAGGTGTCTGCATCAGTCAGAGCTATATCCTTATACAGAACCTGAGCTTACAGTATGAAGCTGTGTCAGGTTTAGATTGAATATTTGAAAAAGATCCTTCACCCAGAGAGTGGTTGGGCACTGGAGCAGCTCCCCAGGGAAGTGGTCACAGCACAAACCTGACAGAGTTCAGGAAGTGTGTGGAAAATGCTCTCAGGCACGTGATGTGACTCTCGGGGCTGTTCTGTGCAGGGCTGAGAATTGGACTCAATGATTCTTGTGGGTCCCTTCCAAATAGGATAATCTATGATTCTATAGCAAATTTTTCCATTTAATACCTCTGTATGCCTCTAGTTACCTTTCAGCTACCTTTCAACATCATAGAAGTGTGTGTTCCCTCAGTTTTCTAGCCTGAATTGAGCCTGCAGCTGCCGCTGAGCTGAAAGTGGAAGTGCAGCAGGTGGTGGATGCTGTTATCAAGCCAGAGCACTGCTGAACCCCAGAGCTGAAATGCTCCCATTCCACACTGTGGTCACCTCTTCAACCAAAACAATAAACCTGACTGAAGGATTTATTACTTGTGCCTGGGGCCTCATTCAATATAGTTCTCTCCCTATACACCTCCCCCATTCCCAGGTTAGAAGCAGCTTAGTCCTTTTTACTGTTGACAGAGAAATTTTAAGAAGCCTTTGATTAGTTATGAAGGCAACTTCTACATTTTTAGCACCTGCATTTTCTAGAATAGTCTGAGGTTTTTTACTTCAGGCAGAACAGGTTTGCAAGCTGCAGTAGCTGAGTACCTTAAAGATGCTTTGCAGACAGTTCCTCAGAGATCTATGACTTCAGCAGAAGGAGTTTTCCTGAGGCAGCCAGCTTTACAATTGCTTTACAAAGAAAGAATATTGCCATCTTGACATTTATCAGTAGTAAAAAGTATGTCTCAGGGAGGAAAATATTGTGACAGAATTCAATCTGCTCAGCATTCAAATGACAGAGATTTTACAAGTTTACTGTTTATCAAGAGTAAAGGTTCTGCAGACTTTAATAAGACTTGCATTGCTAAATAACAAAGTAACTTTTGGAAATTTCACCCTAATGATTCTTGAGGACTGTCCTTATGAGAAATTACCTCTGGAGACTGGAATACATGGCCCATCCAGTACAGTTGTTTCTTCTTGCTCCTAACAATTCTCCTCAACCACTGTGCAGAAGATGTTGAAGCCCCTGGCAGGCATGGCTTAAGGTCTTCTGTGCATGGCACTCAGTTTGGTCTCTTGGTTCTATTTTCTTTCTTCTCACAGTTCTACAGAAATCTTTATAACTGACATGTGAACAAGTTATGCAGATTGGAAGATGAGAAAAAGAAATGTAACAAAGCTTTTTAATCAGCCAGGATTTATTTACTACGATGATATGACAAGACTGTACTAGATAGAGTGATATTGTTTATCTTTAATAATGACCTAGAAAAAGTAATAATACGCTAATGAAACTTCATGTTTCATTGTGAAAGATATTCTTCTGTAAATCCTGTGAGCTGAATAATTGCCTCCATAGTAGTAAGCCAGGACAGAAAGATACAGCACCCCAAGTATCTCAGGGTATAAATGCATAATCCTCCCCACACACATTTCTTTCTTTCCTAGAAATCCAAAATTTAAATTCCTCAACTGAAAGGAATGCTATAATCAAAGAAATATTGAAAGGAGTACAAAACCCCAACAATCTACCATGAAAAACCTGATATTCAAAAGACATAATATATCAAGACATAAAAACTTTGCAGAGGCTATGTTTCACCCTCAGAGAATGCATATTGTCAGCTATAAATGTCACATATCTCAAACCAACACATAAAATTTCTTACCATGAATACAGAGGTGTTCATCCTTTGTTATAGGACAACCTGTTAAGATGCATGAAGTTGTCACTCCTGCTAGAAGAGATATGCTTCATTTTGCACATAGAATATATATAAAGAAAACAATGAGACCACTTTATTTGACAGTTAAAGTTGGTCTAGAAATAGTAAAAAATCCTGTCTGTATCTGTGGATTGCTTATTTCAATCTCTAGACAGATTTTTGCGTGAAAACTGATATAAAGCTTTTCCACAGATTCTTTTCAGATATCCCAAGCTTTCCTCACAATATGCGAGCATTGCATTTAAAATTAGGAAGTTTTCTAAGCAAAGGACTTCAATGAATAGGATGAAAAACATATGAGAGCATTTTGCCTGGTATCTATAACCGATTATTTGAAAGATCTTATGTCTTTGACATAATAGACAATGAAGTTCCTTCTGCTTTCAGTTACACTCATATAAATCTGGAGTAACACCTTTGGAATCTGAGATGAATTCTGCCTCAATCTCTCTCTCTTTAGATGCTGGACCATGGCCAATCCTTTTACTTTGAATAACTGCCTCCAATGTTGAGATTGTATTCACAAGTAATGCTTAGAAGGTGTGTTAGAAAACACAGCTCTAAACTTTGGGAAATGCTGGACAACTAAAGCCCGTGTTAAATTAACCTAAAGTGTAGCCCATAACCTTAAGGAGATATATCTAACTGTGTGTCCCATGCGAGCAGCCGAGGAGGAGACATGCCTGCACAGGCTCTGCAGCTTGAAGCCTGTCTGGAACGTGGGGCTGCTCCACTTCTTAAAAAGAGGCAACGTCCCTCTGCTCTTCCCTTTTCACGTGTCTTGGATTTAAACGTAAGTAAGTGAAATTAAGAAATG
Organism: Pycnonotus jocosus; assembly: GCA_013400435.1. Classification (NCBI taxonomy): domain Eukaryota; kingdom Metazoa; phylum Chordata; class Aves; order Passeriformes; family Pycnonotidae; genus Pycnonotus; species Pycnonotus jocosus. The sequence goes on from VWYP01033527.1 coordinate 82,001, forward strand.
TATTACAAGCATGTAAAGATTTAGACAACCTTGTTAGCCATTGCAGGTGATTCCATATTTCATTTATTTATTCATTCTCTCTGCTGAGAGGTGCCAAATCACACTTTTCACAAATCAGTTCAGTTCTGTGCTTTTGAAACCATGCTGTAAACCAGGTTAATAAAATAACCCAAATTAAAATGGAACTGAATAAAGTACTAGAAACAGAAGTTTTAGAGTCATAATTTTTCTGTCACATTATTTCATAACAAGCAACGTATTTCCTTAAATGTTTGCAGAATCTTCCACTTTACAACTAGTTCTTTGAGCAGTATCTATGATGTATAAGTCTACTGATATCTGCAGATCTGGAGTTGTGTGGGCACTAGGGGCTGCCTTGCAGCACAGGACAGTGCTCCCATTGGAAACCAGCTGCCCACTGGCCAGTTGGTCTCATCTGGAAGCATTTACCTGTAATTGGAAATCACTACAGCTTAAAATAGTACTTTTTAAAACAAAAGTAACTTTCTGTGAAGCAATCAATGTCCTCAATCCTTCTAGGCTTGTCAGAATCACTGGTCCTAATTCTGACATCCACATGTATCCTAATTTATACAGAATTGTGAAGGAATTGCAGAAAGAACAGAGATTTAGCCTCAAAATGTTGCCTTAAGCTCTAAACTACCTGTTGAGACTGAATCTTTCTGGAGTAAAATGACTTAATTCTATCTACTTCGTTATGTTCTGGATGAGACCCAAAGGATTGTACATTTTAAATGTAAGAATATACCTTTAGTTTTCACCATACACGCACCTGCCATGGAAACCTGAGTTACTTCCACATAAGAAGGCAGCAGCTCCCAAATTATGGTCAAATAACAGTAACTTGTAACTCCTAATGTGACTGAAAGGGACCGAGAAATGCTGCATGGAATATTCTGGGACCCAGGTTGTGCTTATGGCATAAGGGAAGTGCTGAGTTTTCCAACATCTTGCAGTCAAGAAACATGGTGAAGATTTGGCTTTGCCTCCCCAAAATATCTAAACCTTGAGGAAAGGCTTGCTGTAAAGCTGTCTTCTCTGTGACTGAATTAAATGCCCTGTGTGCCAAAGCTTTGGTGTCTGTATGCTTGTGATGAAGAAAAAACCCAGACTAGTCTATTTAAAATATTGTTGAGAGGTAATTTAATAAAGAAATCCTGACTGGGGCAGTCCATGAACTGCTCAATATTGGAAGATTTTTTTTTTTAATATAAAACCCAGAACTGAATGGCAGATGTGTGTATGCCTTGGCAGCACTATTAAAATCTTCCAGTGAGTTTGGGGAGCTTTTCAATTTTGATGAGGGCATGGTTTTCCTCGGGTCTTCCTAATGCTTCCCAGGTGAGGCCATCCCTGCTGCCTACCTGAGAAAGCTGCAGTGGGGTCACTGTGCTCCCATGCCCGGGGCTGCTGCACAGATGGGGGCTGCAGGATGCTGAAAGGGTGCATTACCTGCCCCAGTCACAGTGCAGCCCCAGTTACTGCGGGGTGCTGGGCTCAGTGTCAATTAGAGTGGCAGCAGTGCTGAGCAGCAGCTGTGACAGATGGCCAGGCTCCAGCCAGCTTGTGGGCAATGGGATCAGAGCCAATTCAAAGCTTTTCTTTCCTCTTGAAAAAAAAAAAAAAAAAAAAAAGGCTCTCCAATCCCAACACAGTTGTCAGTTAGTTGCAACGTATAAGGGGGAAGTATCATATCTACAAAGGCAGTACTTATCTGTTCTCTATTAACCCTTACTTTCAGCTTTTTGAAGTCAAGATTTTGTTTATTTATTACTTACTTCAAGCAGGTTTTAGCAGGACGTTCAACGCAAAAGACAGTTTACTTTAAACCTTTGTTCTAGGGGAACTTACAAGATGCTTTGCTCATAATAACCAGTTTAACCCAGCTGTTAGATTCTTAATTGGAGAACTTTTTCTTCCAGAATGGGAGAAGCCAGCTCATTAAGATAAACCTAAGACTGAACCTATTGTCTCTGATGAAATCCAATCCTTTTAACTAGCTTAAGGTGATTTTTACCCTGTGTTAAGAACTGGAATCACAGCACCCTTCCTAATCTCATCTGGACAAGAGTCATAAGTTCTCTCCAAAGGACTTACACTGTTTCATTTCCAGGTGATTTGGGGTGTTGAGCACCTCTTCATTCCTCTCTAGGTTCACCCACAGCCAGTATAATGTGTTCTTGCAGGCATCAAGGAAATGCCTCAAACTCTATCTCAGTAACCAGCATGAAGCAATCAACAGAAATGCAGCCAACATGGGCCATGTCTTGACAGCATTCTGCCCCAAATTACACTTCCTGCACAATGCAGGCTGTGACCTCCAAGTGCAACACTCATAACCTGGTCAGATGTGTGCTTGGGGTTTATCCACACGGTGTGTGCTACAGCAGTAGCTAAAATGTAGCTTTCTGAGGTTAGGGGGAATACACAAACATGAATGCTGGTGTCCCATCAGAAGAAGTGGCCTCCTATTTCAGCAGCAGCCAATTTGAACACACAAGGGCAGAATAGGTTAGAAATTGAGTGGTTTGGTTGAGGTTGGATAAAAGTTGTTGTCAGGTAGTAGGTATAAATCCAAAAAGGAAACACATTTAGATTCTTTGTCAACTAAATTGCTGATTCTTTGGGCAAACAAGAGGACAGCAAAAATAATGAGTGGATTACTTTTCATGCTAGCTTTAAATTAGGCCCACTGTAAGTGCTAGGACTAATGGATTTTCTCCTTAAGATACAAGCAGCCAACTAGAGATTTCCATCCGAAAGGCAGAGCATTTTCAACTATCCAGGACAAAGGAAATCTCTTTTCATAGAAGAGAAAAGTTGAGGTAGGCTAAACATGAACAGAGCTAACAGGATCTGGGCACACAAAATTAGAGCAATATGTCAAAAATGAAAGACTACAAAACAGTCTTTCACCAAATACTGAAAGAGAGAAGGAAAGGAAAAAATTAAGCAGAGAAAACCCCAGTAGCATTACTAATTGCTATATATTTTGTTACTCATATTATAGAGGTGTCTTGAGGCCCCTATCTAGAGTTAAAATTTAAGCTTCAGTTATGAGCTGCTGTGTGTCTTGTCAGTTAATGCCCCGAAGGCAGTGAGAGAACGGAAAAAATATTAATCTCTGGTTGTTAATAGTGTTGGCAATCGAATGCAGTCTTAGGACAATAAAAAGGAATTTTTTTTAAAAAAAATTGGTTTTGTTAGTATTAATTCAAACCTTGTGATAACTTTTTGCTAATAATAATTTCCTCAAGCTGAAATCAACACTGGAAGAGGGGCTTAATGAGCTCTCACTGCTTAGTATTTGTGCTGCAAAGGTTTGATTAACTTACTCAATGTTCTCCTTATTAATTAAATAAATAAATGAAATAAAACCAGGTTGTTATCCTGTTATATTATAGCTTTTATTGTTTGTCTGTGGGGAAAGAAAAAGTTTTTCCTTTGCTTAACCCTTAGTGCAGAGGTTGTTTTTTTTTTGGAGAATAGCAGAACAACCTTTCTTCTCAAGTATGCTTAGAATTCAGCTCAGTCTGTCAAACCATAATTACAGCTGGTAAATTCTCAGCAATCTGAAATCAGTGATGTATGCAGAGTAGATGATCCTTTTTAGCTTTATTTTTGTTTTTCTTTGGACTGTTCTATTCACAGTGCACATGTGAGCAGCCACTGTACCCTTTCTCAGAAAATACTTGTATTCCAGGTAGACAGAAAAAGACAGAGATGAGGGGTTGAGAGAGCACCTGCTCTTTGGGTTTTTCAGGCAAAGACTTAATACACAAAGAGAATAAAGCAAATGTCTGTGGTAACACAAGCAACATGAACAAAAAAGGAGAAGAAATGCAATTCTTCCAGGTTCCTTGCAGGTATCCTGATGTAATCACTTCTCATATTTTGAAGGACAAGCAGGTCAAATAGTGAGTGAACAGAGCAAGACCTTTAAAGGGAAGTGAGTTTTTGCACTTACTTGCATAGACTGTGGCTCATATCTCATCAAGGGATGTATAAAATGGTTTTAAGAAAAATAACTTATTGATAAAAAAAAAAAAAAGAAGCTCTAAAATGTAAACTTACAGGGTGGCTTTGGATGCAGTTTCCTATATCAGATAAAAAATGGATCAGGAGTCCCTTCCTTACCTACAAATAATAACTACGCTCTTCATTTCATTGAAATACTGAAGGATAAATAAATTATTTTGAAAAGTATGGTTAAAAATGCCAACATGTTGTTTAATAATTGTCATTCGTTCTACTTTGTAATCAAACTTTTGAAAATCTGCTTTGCAATAATTTTAGATTACCAAGGTAGTTCTCCGTTGACTAATTATATCACATCTGCAGTTTTAGGCAGAACAGAAATTGAAATCTTTACGAAGGTAAAAGACAGATTTAAAAAGAAAAGATACTTTCAGCATTAAACAGGTGAATAACTTTACACATGAGAACCATTCCATTTGGCACTATTCATGTGTAAAATCACATATCGTTGTGCTGGAGCTTAATCCTGCTAATCCTTATTTTGGGCTGGGTCACACTGCTAATTTTTAAGACTTTTCATCCATTTCAATAGATATTTCTGGTTGTGATGGAAAAGAGATCATTTATTAAAAATATTTTCAAGACAACCTCTGAGAAGCAGCCCCTCTCTTTGACAATAAATAGCTAGATAAATAACAGATAATTTAGTAGTTAATTGATACAGACAGTATACAAATGAATAACCACACTGTGGCAATGAAAAAAAAAAAAAAAAAGAAAGAAGTTTGCTTTTTTATAGAAGAGCACTTTGTGGCTCTTTATTAACCTGCAGCCTCTGCAATATCTTGTATACTGTTGACATTCCTTAGCTTGGGCTAACAGTAACATGATTACAGTGCTCCCATCACACCCTTCACTAGCTCAGTCAGCTCTATTCATGTGTTACACACCTGTGCATATTTGCACTCCATTTAACAGTGGTGTGAGAAATATTAGCTTTCAAGGTGGACTCAGCAAAGACGTTTCCCCCCCCACCCTTTTTGTACTTCACAAGCACTACAGAAATAGTTAGGGAGTCATGGGCCCTTCATCCTATTCGTGGCTCTCATGGTATTGTATCAATTTCACTTCTCCAAATAGGTAGGGATGGAAGTACATCAACACCGCTCCAGTCCCCCCACTCCATCAAGGAGTATTTGGATCTTCTCTCAGCTGTGCCAGATGGTCTAATGAGAGACAAAATTTCTTCTTCTTGTATCTGAGATTATCATGTATATTAAAATGTTACCACCCTGAATATTCAAATCTCATAGGAGCATCCTAGTACCATAGAGAGACAAAACTTTCAATGCCTATACATTTCAAAATTGTATCAAAAACCATGGGGAGTTGTTTAAGGAAATTATGAGATTATTAATGACATCAAATAATAATTTATGTTAACTTTTTTACATTCCATTCAAATATCTGTATTTGGTTATGGCAGATGAAATGCAGTGTATTTGTCTGTTAGTACTAAAGCCCTCAGCTGCACAGAGAACTCAGTGGCTAGAGGGGATATCACTATCCACAGTCTATTGCAGTCTGCACTTAAATGCAATACACTTTTTTCCTTTATGTCTGGATGTCCTGCTGTAAAAATATGGTGCTCCTGGATGTATTTGTGTATAGTCACACATGGGAGATATTTTGACAGTTAACTGTCTGCTTTACTGACACAATGGGTAAATTCAGCAAAATTTAATCCCAGAGTTGAATTAAGATTGAGGTTGACCTGAAATCTGTCAACTGACTGCCACAGTTCTAGCCTCTTACATCATTAATTATTTGTTTTATCTGAACGAGTACCATTGCAATTCCAATTTATCCAAAAATTTATCCCAGATAAAGCCAATAAAAAGTTGTCTTTTTTTTTTTTTTTTTGCAAGTGTAGATAACAATTATTTTCTAAAATAAGCTACTTTCTATTGGCCAGTAGAAAGGTCATAATTATTCAGAACTAAAACAAAGTTAATGAGCAGGTAAGATATCTAGTCAAATCTTTTACATAAAGATAAAACACCTACATGTATGTTCGGTGCTGTTAAGGTGTCAGTGCTGGAGGAAAAAAAAATCAAATCAAGCTTTGGGTCAGCTGGCAAGTTTAAAACTACTTTGAACAGCAAAACAATGAACAGTTAACAGCATCCTCTCTCGAGTGTTTGGGGAATTCTCCTTTCTCCTGTTAATCCTCAGATATGTCAAGGACACATGCTACAGCTACTGGAGGTATGAAAAAACCCTAATTCATGTTTCAAAGGCTTGCCCTCATCTGTTTCCTGTTTTACCTTTTTGTTTAAAGCCTTTTAATACATCTTACTTCACCATTAGAGGACGCTGTGAGTGGATCTACTATTGAATGAACAAAAGTGGAGAATTAAAGGTCTAAATCCTGAATGACAAGCATGGAGAAAAACTGTGAGGTAGCAGCTCCTGAGTAGTGAATGGACTCCCCCTTTTCTTCCACTCATGAAAAGCAGTGAAATTCATAAAAAAACTTCTAAAACAAGGTCTTTATAATTTTAATATGAGTGGAAAAGAAAATAGATTATAGACATTAATTGGATGATGATGATGAAACAAGTGTGTGTTTCACTAAATGAACAGATAAATCTTTTAGTATTGCCATTTCACTGAATCATACCATAAAGTCACCACAAATATTGTTAGATTACTGCAGTGGAGGATGTTTTAAATTACAGCTCTGAGAAATAAAAGATAAGAATTGATACAAAATTAATAATTTGCAAAAAAACCCTCCCAACATTAGCCTACCTTTGTTTTGTCTTGAATTGGTAAAATGCTTACAAAACCCAAAACGAACAGTACAGAAATGGTCTATTATTTGGTCTCAGATCATGACTGAAATGCAACTACACCTGTAAGTTTTAGGGAACAGAGGTTCTACAGTTACTCAAGGGAGAATCATATTTCAACCCTTCTATGTCTAGATCACTTATTTCTGACAGTGAGATGATGAAAATTAAATTAAAAAAATTTGAAAATTATTAATTTTTCCACTGCCAATTTGTAACATTGCCATAAAAATGCTGAAAACATAAGCACTTAAAAAAATTAACTATTCAGTTGTTCCTAGTTAAATATAAAAGGTGCTAATAAGAAAAAAAAATTAAAGACTCTTTTACATAAAGAAATTGTGTGCCAGTTCTGAACACAAGTGAGGTCACAGGGTATATTATTTTGAACTATCTATAAGTAAGATATTGTTATAACTCAGTCACTGGAAATATTTTGAAATATTTGTGTTGCTATAGACTTATGTACAAACAGAAATGGTGTAATGTAGTTAAGGAATTTTCAGATTAGTTTAACAATCCTTATATATGTGAGACTAAGACATCCCTCAGATGCTTTCCTTCACAGTCACTGGTGTAATTTAAGTATATCCCTAAGAAATGGATGAATTGCTAGTCATGTTAGTTGGGAAATTGGCCAATCACTTTTCACATTTTTAAATGAATTTTCAAATATATATTTTCAAATATATCTACAACAGAATTTTAAAGCAATTTTACTATGTTATAAAACATATTATTAATTGCTGTAATGAAATAAGTATGCTAGAATTATATCTAAGAAATATAAATAAATTATACAGTCATACCCATTTAGGTATCACAAGACTTTAAGCAAACCTGGTGGATTTGGCAGTTTAAATGGCACATCTGATTTCAGCAAAGGTATCCTTCTACAAGTAATTGACTCAGTAATTGCAATAAGCAAACTTGGAAACTTAAGGCAGGATTTAGAACCATAGAATGGCTTAGGTTAGAAAGGACATTAAAGATCATCTAGTTCCAACTCCCTGCCATGGGCAGAGACACCTTCCATTAGGCCAGGTTGCTCCATGCCCCATCCAACACGGCCTTGAACACTCCCAGGGGTGAGGCATCCACAGCTTCTCTGGGCAACCTGTTCCAGTCACTCAGCACTCTACAAGTAAATATTTTTTTCCTAATCTCTAATCTAAACCTACTCTTAGTTTGAAGCCATTCCCCTCTGTCCTGTCACTACCTGCCCTAGTAAATGGTCTCTCCATCTTTCCTTTAAGCTCCATTCAGGCTACATTAGGTGACTCTGAAACCTTCTCTTTTTCAGGCTGAACAATCCCAATTGTCTCAGCCTTTCCTCACAGCAGAGGTGCTCCATCCTTCTCATCATCTTGAGGCTTCCTCTGGGCTCCCTCCACCAGGTCCCTGTCCTTCCTGTGCCGGGATCCCAGAGCTGATGCCGCCCTGCAGGTGGGGTCTCAGCAGAGCAGAGTAGAGGGGCAGAATCCCCTCCCTCCCCTGCTGCCCACGCTGCCTTTGGTGCAGCCCAGGACACGTTTGGCTCTCCAGGCTGTGAGGGCACATGGCTGGGTCATGTCCAGCCTCTCACCCACCCTGCACTCCCAAATCCTTCTGAGCAGGGCTGCTCTGGAGCTGTTCATCCCCAGCCTGTGTTGATACTGAGGGTTGCCCCGACCCAGGTGCAGCACCTTGCACTTGGTCTTGTTAAACCTCATAAAATTCCCATGGGCCACTTCTCCAACTTGTCCAGGTCCCTCTGGATGCATCCTGGCCTTCAGGAATGTCACTGCATCACCCAGCTTGGTGTCATCTTCAAATTTCCTGAGGGTCTACCCGATCCCTTTGTCTATGTCATTAATGCAAGTATTAAATAACACTGGTCCCAATACAGACCCCTAAGGGACAACACTTGTCACTGATGCTCATTAGGACATTGACCACTCGTCTGGATGCTTCTAGGAGGATCTCTTCCATGATCATCCCAGGAACAGAGGTGAAACTGACAGGTTAGCGGTCCCCAGTTCTCCTTTCTACCCTTTCTAAAGATGGATACAATGTTTCTCTTAACACCTTAAAGCAATTCCCTTAAATCTCCTTAAATAAAGGTGGTTTATGGTCATCTTATTTTATATTTATGATGTGAAAGCATACACCAGAGGTAGTCAGTCACCTGAAGATTCTTTTACAGTCAGTGGATTTGGACTATGTTCAATTCATCAAATGCAGATGTCTTGGGTAACTTGTACCACGCCTTGGTATTTGAGTCTATTTATTGTATAGACTCAATCTCCAGTTATTGCTTCAGCAGCCTCACATGACTGGCTCATGTTTTACTGGCTGTATTGTGAGCAACCACAGTTAGGGATGTGACTCTCACCTCTGCTGTCCATACTCAAAGTTCTGTTTAAGTCATTGATAAATTTGCCATTAAAAGTGAATAATTTGGTTTTCATCCATACACAAAGAAAAACATCTCTCAGTTTCTCTACAGATTTAGTGTTAGAAGCAGAAATTCATTGAAAAGTGCCTGTCTTGATGCTTGAGGCCTGGTAATTTCTCACAGAAATTCTCAGTGATATAGGTTTCTTGTTCCTGCCTTTGCTTAAACCAAGTATCACTTCATGCTGCATCTGGAGCTCCATGTCTCTTGAACTTCAGCAAAGCATCTAATCTCTGATTTTAAATGTCTTCACCTCATGCAAGCTCATTGTTCTCTTGCCAGCTAGGATCATAAATTATAATTTATTCCAATGTTAAATGTATCAATTAGTCTTACAGTTAAGCAAGGCTGCAAAACAAAGAATGAAAAAGAAAATCACTGAAAATCACACTGTTAAACTGGCAGGAAACCCAAACAGCTCCAAGCATGTGATACCATGAAATGAAAGAGAATAGCAATATAATTCACAATGAGTTTTCTCCAGCAAGACTGAATTTAACAGGAGCTATTGACATCTGCAGGAGAATAAAGCCTCCTAAAATTATCTACTTGATAATATTCAGAGAACTAGTACAAAAGCACCTGCCTGGGTTTCAAGAATGCCCTTGATATCATTTTAAGAGAAATTCATGGTAACAATTTAAGATAAATTATTCCTTTCCCTCTGAGCAATTCTGAAGCATTAGATTCAGAAAAGCCCTGTTAGGTCAGGGTAAATGTCCTCAAATCCTGCCTTGGAGAGTGGCCAAAAGCAAGGGAAGAGATTAAGAACAGGGCAAAGCTGTAGCAATGCTTTTGCAGTGATTTAATGCTAAGGGGCCTCCTGAGGAAAAATTATTGTCTTTGCATTTAACAAGTTCCAGTAGCCATTGCTTCTTTTAATTTATGCAAGTGTTTTTCCATACCTTTTTTTTTTCTTTGAGAAAAATAGAAAGAAACAATTCCATATTTAATGCTTCAAGGCACACCTGACTTTATATTTCTTTAGTCATATTTCTATTGTAGCGTTTTCTGTCTTTTCTTTATAGGTCTAAGTCCCTCTATTTTTTCCTTATACAGAGGTTAGTGCATAATTTTGACTTTCTTTATGTTTTTTTTCTTTATATTTTCCAATCAATCCACACACTTTTTAAGTCAAAGGAACTAGCTATTAAAAGAGGACATGCATCTATGGACATATGCTAGACTTATTCTCTGTCTCACTATTTTTATCCTAATAATTTTAAACACTTGGTTAGTATCGGATTTATTGATTCCGATATTCTGGTGGTTTAGAGTCTTTTTTGCCCTCCTGGATGTTTCGGGGCAGACGCATGAAAGAGACAGAGGCTTCAGACTTCAGTTTCTCCAAGGTCTATCACTTTGTTTATTATTCCTTATCTCATAGTTCTCTCTGTGCCCAGCG
>VWYP01033527.1:92765-108223 GCA_013400435.1 Pycnonotus jocosus
GGTCTGTGACCCCCATGGACAGGGGCAAAAACCCCCCTGTCACCCCCCTGGACAGGGTTGTAAACACACTGTACTGGGGTAAATCCTTCTTGTTCAGTGACCAGACTGTCTGGTCAGGGTCTCCTGAGCTTCCGGGGCAGCCAAAGAGATGCCCTGGGTTCCGACAGGTTAGAGTTTATTTGGCCACTGATGAATGTTAATCTGATGTTTTAATGGAGTTATTATATTCTGTGTGTATATATATATATATATATAATATCAATAAAAATTGTAAAAACTATATAGCTATAAAGAAAAACCTATAAGTTTTGAAATATATGTGTGTGTGTGTGTATGTGTATATATATACCTCAATGTTTGCTAATATTACTTATTTTAGTTGCCCATTTTTATTGCCTTTCCAGGAGCATTTCACAGCATTAATTTTCATACCAATTTTCCTCCTTAGCCAAAGAGTAATGCTGAATACTTTTGTGGAGCAATACAAAGCAGAGACCAAAGCCCTCTCCACTGACTTGGGGAAAAATTGATGTAGATTAAAACCCTAATTTAGCTGATGTCTGAAACTGTGTCACATGAAAAACACTATCATCCCTGGTATGCTGATGGATGAAGATTCCTTTGTTTGCTAGAAAAACACTTCCATACTTCTCACAGCACATCTGCAGATGTAGGATTAAAGGCACGTCAAACTAACAGAAAGTGTGGGTGCAAAGCCTTCAGTGGGGCTCTGCACAGCTTACACATAATCATGCAATGCTAGGTTAAACTCCCTCTTTCCATCTCAGCTTAAGTGATACAGCAGCTCAACCTCAGTCCCTTGTTAATATTTAAAACATTTTCCTTTGCTTCACTGAGACATCTAATATAGTTATCTTTGACCTATTGACTGGCCTTATCTATATCAAGTATTGTTCTTGATGCTTGAGTAGTCTTGTTCAAATCAATAAAGGTAAAGGTGGCATAATCTGCCTGTAAATGGAAGATGTCCTTGCATATTATATGCTATGTCATGCATCTCATGTCAAATTTTTTCTAATTTCACAAAGAAATGAGGAATGCATTTTAGTAGAAATCCCCTACAGGAGACAAGTTTGCCTGTAAATGTTTTTTGTTGTTTTTTTTTTTTTTTCCATAAAAATAAGCAGTTTTTATATTATCTAGCACCTGTACAATGACAAGCTTTAATAAATCAGCTGCATTGAGTTTCAACTTAGTATTGATACTTAAGTATCTCTGATTCATGCTTCAAAAATAAGTTATGGTGCATTGGAACTCTGTTCATTTTGTTACACTTTAAAGTACTTTCAACACTAGTGACAAACAGAGTTGAAGAGGAGCTGTCTGGAATCAATGCAAGGTCAGATTACCTCCCTAAGTTCAGTTTTCAAAAACCTCCTTATGATTCAGTTTTTAAAAACGTATAAAATACATAGAGAAGTGTTCCTGGCTGAGAGAATTCTATGATTTATTAATAGCTAAAACTATTTCTGCTGTTAAAGTTTACAATGTATAGATAGCTTTTATTTAAGGAGAAGCTGTAACATCTCAGAAGTCAAGAAAACCTCTAGAAAAGGTGATAATTTTCCTTGTGTAGTTACAGCCATGTTATCAAAAGGCACATGTTTGTTGAAGTCAGATTGTGTAGGAAGAGCCATCTATAGCAAAGGTACCACAGCCTGGCAACAGACTGTGAAATTAGAGAAATTTCTCAGATAAACTGAGTTCATTTGAGAATTGAGGCCTCGAGGCTGAGATTGTGTAGCCTGCAATAAAACAGACTGCCCATTTCCTCTGGGCTTCCTATTTCCTACTAAAGGTCAGCATGGATTTCAGTTTTGCTAAAATTTCACTTCAGCAAAAGCTTCAGAGTTTTAGAATGCTTTTTGATCCTACAGGCAAAGAAGAGGGTGAAAGAGCAGTGACAGCACTTGGTGGTATAAAACTGAGAGCAAAAAGATGTCTCAAGATTCTTCTACAGACTGATTTTCTGTCGTCCTTCTGGTTCTTATCCCTTTCCTGAATTCTCATGTGTCTAAATGCCATTTTCCTGCTTGCATGCTTGATAGAAATTCTCCTATTAAAGAGAGAAAAAAAATTGCCAAGCCTATTCAGGAAATCTTACATTACCTTGGACTGAACCTAAAAGTTACCCATTCCTGTTTTCTCAGAAAGAAACTTAGAGATATGAATTAATCCATTATTCCAAGGATGCCCTCCAGGAGGGGTGGTTCATCTTGCTCTAAAATCCTGCCCTAGCAACAGCAAATTTAAATTGTCAGCCACATGCTTATCCCAGGCAGGAAAGAACAGGGATGGCAGTAGAAAAGTCTAGGTTACAAACACGACAGAGAGTGGGGAGATCTGTGATTGTAGGAATCTGCACTGAGAGAGTGGGTGATGACCTTCAGCTAATGGGGCTGCTTTGGGTGAATAAATAAAAACTTGGCTGGTCTTGTGGCTTCACAATGTTCAGAATTATTAAGAATATTCTCAACTATGCTTTTGTTAGCTATGATTCCTTCATGCACACATTGCTGTATAAGAAAAGGATAGCTGCACATTTTGTAAACTATTAATTTATTTTACATTACAGATGTCCACACGTGCATAGATTGTTTTAGGAGAGAGCATTGGTTACATCCTATGGAGAGAACAGGTGAAAAGATTGGGCTCACAAGTGTACTGTGCCACCAGCAACAACCCTGTCTCATTTGGATCCTCTTAGAACTAGATTCAGATAAATATTGGCAGTAAGAGAGATTTTATTTATAATACAGGTAATAAAGATGGGGTTTTTTTCTGTGTTGAGATCCCTAGATCCATAGCAATTGACAAATTCATCAATTGCATGAGGAGTTTTCAGCTGCATTTTACACAAATAGGTTTATGTCAAACTTCAGTGTAACTCATCACAACATAAGATTTTATTATCTTTATAATTAATAGTTGCTCCAGTGCTTTCACAATTTGGGAGGTTAATTTTACTTGAAGTTTTTGATTAAAAACCCAGATCCACTGTAGACTCTATATCTGTTTTAAATAGCAACAACATTGTTTCAAAGAAGTGGATAATTTTAATGTGGAATACAGATTTAAGTCTCCTTAAGTCGTTGTCCCATGAAGTTATCTGTGGTTGACTTTTTTCTAAAATTTTTTATAAAAGAACAAAACTATGTCAGTCAAACTGTATTGCTCTACAAGATTGTAAATGAATAATTACTTTCTAGACCTTAGAAGTATATGGCTGGATGTTAGATATCAGGCCTGGTTTTCATTTTACTAGGATGAATTAGCTTTGAAGTTCTGCAGTTTCCTATTAAGACACCCTTCTACTAGTAACATATAAATATTTATTTACTTTGTCCACCCAGTCTGCTTTTCTTGAAAATAACGGTGACATACCTTCTATTCCAGTACCAATTTCTTAGTTTGCTTTACAAAACACAATAAGGATGGCCATTAATGGCACAGAAAACAAAATTCAAGGCTTCAGAATATGTGGCTTTAGTAGAAAGTCAGTCTTGATTATCTCATCAGTGAAATTGAATTAGGAACATTTTCTGTATTCTAAGTGCACCTGTCTGTAATCATAAGATCAAATACTCTAAACTTGTGTAGTGGATTTGACAATAATTAGATATCTGGTCTTCAAGAACTACTTTTATAAAGCAGATGTGAGGAGTTTTGGCCTCTGCCAACAAAGCTGTAAATCTCCTCAGGGCTGGCTAAACAGGTTTTGAACAACACTGATTGTCTTAGTATTTGTAAAAGTCTAAAGCTACAGCACATTGCCCTAGCCTAGAGTTTTAGTATCTAAAATATATTTAGGAATATGGATGCAGTAAGGAATTTCAACATTTCTACCATCCACAACATCATTAATAAATTTATTAGTTCCTGTACCTTTTCATAATCATTCTGACTTTTAATATGCTTGGAACCTAATCTATGTCTCAGAAGTTTAGAAAACAATCTTTCTAAGAAAACACTTTCATCTGAAGTCAGGCATATAAAATTAAGAATGCTCAAATGTACGAAATGAATAGTCCACCTTATTCACTATCTTGCCTCCAGTCATGGCCAGTAAAGATAATTCACAGGAAGAGGAAATATGTCTTAAGAACTAAATGAAACTTTCAGTTCTGCTCTGAGTGAAAGAGTACCTGTTCTTCATTCTGTATCTATTTCTTGTTGCATTTTGCTGGAGGCATGATTTAGCCCTGAAAAACAGCTTTTTTAATATATTGTCTCAGTGTCTTAATTCCACCTTGTTCAGAATGGGAAGATATAATTAGAAATTTCTGGGTCTCTCTTTGAAGAAGGTCAGGAGTTCACTTAAGCTCAAACAGACGAAGCATTTTAAGGCTCACAGGGGCCAGCAGCATGAACATGAATCATGCAGCAGATATTACCTCTCTCTGCCCCCACTGGAATGACTCACTGACAATGTGGTAGGGGGAAGGTAGTGAGATGTTCAAAACTGTGTCTTTAAAGAGACTTGTAGGTATTCTGCTTCTCCACATTTTCACATGAAGCTTCTTGGTATTTTAATATTGCTAGCGTTCGTGGATATCCCCCACTTTTGTAACTACCTGTTCTTCCCACTTTTATGTCTAAGCATTACCCAGAGAGTTTCAGGCAAGCGAGGGATAAGGCTCTGAGAGTATGGAATATTTTTTGTAAAAAAATAAATAATTGGAATTGGAAGTGGGCTGTGCATTGGAATTATTTGAAGCAAGAAATGAATCTTGTTAAAAACCCACTTGCAGTGTTAAATGTTTTTTTTCTGTGCTGTGTTTTGTTGCACTTTGCCCACCTGTTTTATTATAACTGTACTCCGTATAACATTACCTAATCCTGTTATTTGTGGTGCTTAGCTATCTTCTGTCTATGGCTATAGATAATTTAGCACTCTAAGCTTGCATAGCCTGTTAAACTCTCTTACCTGAAATCATTCTACCTGTACCTATGATAAAACACTGTCCAATTGCTTATATCAGCTGGATCCTTCTTCAGCCCATCTTAGATTAACATTTATCCCCATATATATTTTAATTCAGAGAAAACTAGACTCCACGAAACTACTGAAAAGTAATTCTAATAATTGGAAAAATATTTCAGTGATGATTCTAATAACTGAAACCTGTTGGGTTGTAAGTTGCTATACAGGTAGAAATTCAAGTTAAAGAAAATGAAGCCATATACAGTAGTCCAGCTCCAATTTATGCAGTGGAGATCAAGTTCTGGACTAAGATATATAAGATATATAAGGCTAATCATTACCTTCTGTATATATGTCACTGCATACCACAGACATATCTTGATCACATCTCTTGTACTGGTTAAGGAGGGTGTCCTGTCTGGCTATATATAATCATAATTTACCTTCTTGAATACTGATATCTTATTCATGGTAATCCATAAAATGTGCCAGGGGAGGTTTAAGTTGGGTATTAAAAAAAAACATTTTTCACCCAGAGGGTGGCTGGGCCCTTGAAAAGTTCCCCAGGGCAGTGGCCATAGCACCAGCCTGACAGAGTTTAAGAAGCATTTGGTCACTACTGTCAGGCACATGGTGTGACTCCTGGAGTGTCCTGTGCAAGGCCAAGAATTGGACTTGATGATCCTTGTGGGTCCCTTCCAACCCAGCATATTCTGTGATTCTGTGAGCCAAGGTGGATTCTTCTTGTGTCGCTCACCTAATCCTCCACTGTGAGCTAAAGGCACTTGCATAAATCATGTATGAAGAAATTGGTTAAATGGGTTTCATGTTTGGGTGTTGGTGTAACTTCTATTGACTCCAGTGCTGTGTATACTTAAAAAAGAGGTGAGTTTCAACTGCAAGTCAGATCTGAATCCTTAATGGCTTAAAACTACCTGAATAGGATTAGTGTGCAGATCTGGCTCCAAAATTCTGGTAATTATTACATTATTTTTCTGATAAAGTTCTGAGCCTTCATCTGATCTCCACCACTTTACTGACATTTCAGTTTGCTTTGGTGTGATCCTTTTGAAGAAACAGACCCATAGTTACTGATTTATATACTTTCATTGGGTGCAGCAAACCCCTTCCTTGCCTTTTTTTTTTTTTCCTAGGGCACCATGTAGCTTTATGCATAAGTCTCTGTACTCTGTGCACATTTGAATCTTAAAAAATTGTAAAAGTCTGTTATGTTTGCACTTTTAATTTAACACTGCTTGGGATATCTGCCAATGCAGATAGGCACTTTTCTGTGCACTGGAAAACCCAGTTAGGACTTGTTCTTAGTTTGATTATCAGTCAGAAACATGCATACAGAAATATTCATTAGAGACCTACTGAGAGCTGTGATAAAGCAGCAGACAGCTGAATTATAGAGTCTGTCAGTAACCCCACTACAATTTTACATTTCCTTCATAAAGGACAAGTAACAAAATATCTAAGATGTAATTTGGAGCCTACTGGAACTGTACTTTATTATGGTAGATGCTGTTCTGACTGTCTTCAGGAGGTTGGTAAGTGTTTCATGACATGATATTGTGCACAAATGATAAATCACCGTGCTAAACGTTGCACCACAGTGCTGTGCACAGAGACCTAACACACATTGTCAGCTGCAGATAGCCTCTCAGTCACAGACAAAACCCAGTAATTTGAGGATTGGAAACACAGTACATGTTACAGAAGCTTGGACCCAAAATGTTTTTGTCCTTAAAGGATGATGACTCAGTTGACCTCACTTCCACACTTCCACAGTTCTACACAGTGCCTAGGAAAAAAAGGCAAGGAAAATAATTCCTCTTGGGTAATTTGTGTAAAATACTTTTGTTAATGTCAAATAGATATATTTTTTAGCTTATAGATATTTTACTATTGGCCTTAACTTCTAGCAACCTAGAACGCTGGCACTGCTAGGCATGATCTGAAATGATATTAATTTTTCAATAGAATTGGGAAAGACATATGCATGTAACTGTGATACCAGTCAGCAAACTAGATCAAAGTCTCTCATACAGTTTATTTAAAAAGCACTTGGGAAATCTGGTTCCAATAATGACTTCAATGTGATTTCCTTTCTAAACAGAAACAGTATTGCATTTGTAAATGGAAAAAATGACATTTGATCCCTTTATTGAATGTGGTGTTTCAGTAACAGAGTTGTTCAAGGTATATAACCTCCCATCTAAAATTAAATCATTTAAATAAATATTTTTTTAAAAAAAGCTAATAAGAATGCAGAATGAAAGGTCTGTTTAATATTCTCAACATGAACCAGAACCATTGGTACTGTATGGGCTGCTACAGTCCCCAAACAGAACAAAAATAGCAGTAGTGTGTAGTGTTTCTTCTGTGATTGAGCCTTATTCAGACTAGGATTACCTATCAGTCTTTCATTCATAATGTGTATTGCATCATCAAGCTTAAAATAAATGCATATTAAATCAGTTACTAAACAATACTGTTGAAATATCAGTAACAATTTCCCTAAGCCATGCTTGCTGTGTGTGTATTCAATAATTGTACAGTATACTCTGATGAAGCATTAAAGCCAGTTCACAGTATGAAAATAAGAGAAAGACCCATGCCCAAATGAACCACTTGAAAACATGCACAGCTTTTGAGCAGAGCAAAATAGTAAAATACAAATATTTCCTTCTCAACATCTTAATAATTTTCTAATTGGGAACTATACGCATATTTTTGGCACAGTAGCCCAAGATGCTTGACTGGCACATCTTACTTCAGTGCTTGTAAGCCTCACAAGCTGTGAAAGCATTTTTGCTTGGAATGTGTTTTGCTTGGAATGTCATTTAAGGTAATCCAGTTTTCCCCAAGTTACCAGACAAAGAGCAGATGCACAGAAGTTGTGTGTAGGTGTACATTAGCAGGTACAGGCCGAACTGAGCTTGGTCTTCCAATGATAGTATTAGAATTGGAAATGTGATGGGAAAAGACACCAATGTAGGCGTCTGCATCTAAATTTTTGATCCAGACAGTTCTAGCCACATGCTGCACCAGAGCTAACATACTGGGCTGAAAGTCTGGAGGCTGACTTCACAGCACAGGATGGGACTGAAAGGATGGTTCAAACCACCCCCTTTTCTGCCTGTGTGTTCCTAACAATTCCCTTTTTCCTGGCCTGAATTTAACTCAGCTGTATGAAAAAATATACAGAGATGTTACCCAGCTTAAAATGTGCACAGCAAAGAAAAATGATCAGTTTTCAATCAGATCAAATCCCTTTTTCATCTCACTGTGCAGTGACATATTTCCTTACACTGGTGCAAAGCAAGTAACGGGGACTTGCAATCACAGCAAGGTCAGTAGGGCTGAGCTTCTTTTCCTGATAGCACCAATTTAATGAGTCATGAAGAAGGAACACCATGCATAATATGTTGGCATGGGTATAGCAGTGGACTGGCCCCTACCAACTCGGCCAGGAGTAGGAAAGATTCCTTTTAGAGCATGACCTAGAATCTGAAGATGAAACCTTGTGCTCTCCATTTTAGGCCACCCCTCTGCTCTCAGTGATCTTCACTCTACCTTGTATACCTGCTTTTTGGGAGATGTCATGACAACTTCTCCTTTATAGCTGAAAATTAAGGAAAAGCACTTTTGATATGTGTTTATATTTAAATGTTTTGCTGCAGAAGGATGGTCTCAGGTCTGTGGTCATTTGCTATCCTAAATCAAGAACTTCAGCCTTGATACAAAGTACAAGCAATTAATAAAGGGAGAAAAGGCTTGTTGATTTATGTGAGTCTTGTTCAAAGGAGCTCAGTTCTCCAGCACTTGGACCCATTTTTGAGTATATATTTAGAACTTGGAAAAATGACACATTGCCTGTAAACTTCATATACTGTGAATCTACCCCAAATTTTGTGACTATTTTCAGTCTTGTACAAAAGAATCTTTCTGAGGATACACATTTGTACATATACCTGATTATGTGGGGCTTGAGTGGGATTCATATTATGGTTAAATATGTACAGCATAGAATTTATCTTTTCTGTCTCAAACTGGGTGGGGTGATCCAGCTGCAGGAACCATATGGAGTCTGTAAGGGTATTTGCAAACATGGTTGCTTACACACTAGGATAGTTCAAGTTTCTAATATTTTAGTGTTCCTTAATTCCTGCTCTGGTTTTATTTTCATTTTAAAGAACCATATATTTTATAGAACCATAAGAACACATATACATCTATATTAATACTGTATCATACTTTTTTTCCAGCCTAATTTTACTCTGAGAAAAATGACAAAGCTACAGCTGAATACCACATGAAAAATATTTAGTCTTGCAAGCACTATTTATATATCAAAAATCTTTATTAAAATCATGGGAGCCCACTGCTGAGTAAAAACATCTGTCATTTCCCCTCCATCTACTTTTCCCCCCTTAAACAGTAACACCCACATTTCAAATGGCTGAAGAGTTTATTTAAGTCATGCTGAGCATATGGAAAGTCCCTGTACCATACACACACACACACAGATAGCAGTGAAACTCTGGGATGAACAGCCCTAAAAGCACTAGAAACACATCAAAAAGAGTGAAAGAAAATGCAGTCATTCTACGTCAGTGTTCTACTAGACACAGTAGGTTTGGGGATACGTGTTGAGCACAGTTCTAGGAGATGACCTTTTCCCCTCTGTCATTACTAAAGATTGTAGACGGATGAGCCATCTTTCTCAAAATACATCTTTATGCTTTGCTGACAATACCGCTTTTCATGTTTAAAAATAAAAATGTTCCTTTTAATAGACATATAATTATTCATACTCTGGAGGCTTCAGTCTCAGTGTGTGGAATATTGGAGAAAAAAAAAATTATAGTCTGCCTTTAATAGTTTATAATCTGCTCCATAAATCTGTCGTTCAGTATAAATTTAAAAAGCTGGCCAAAGTTTTTACTCTTGTTTGAGCCTGTTTTTGCTTATGTTGCTTATACGTTGATACTAAGCCTCCAACCTCTGTGGACCTGCTCCTGATTTATAGCAGTGCACCTGTAAAGGAACACATCCTGTCAAATGTCTGCTTGGATGAGCTGGACTCCTTGGATGAGTGAGAGCTGAGCCACAGCACAATGCCTGGAGTAGCAGGAGGACTGATGGGGAAAAACAGCAGCAGCAGCAGCAAGAATGGCAGAATGGCAGGATGGCAGACTGGGATCTGCCTCTTCATTGATGCACAGATGAGGTCCCCCTGCCTCTGGGACTTTAGTAATTTCCCATGATTTTAAAGGGGAAAAATCTTCGTTTCTTCAGCAGCTGCATAATTCTTGATCAGACATTACATGACACTTATTTTTCCAGAACACAGGGACTTGGCCTCCTGCCAGGTATGCATTTATGTGCTGCTTCAGCCTTGGCTTATCTTGAAAATGAGAATGAGAAAAAAAATGTTATGCATACATTATATAGCAGAGTTCCCACAGGACAGTGCAAATTCTACGTATAACTGTGCTTCTAGGCCAGTTTTGCATCATAAATAGAGATTCTCCTCCCCACCTCCTTCTATAGTCAGTCTACAGAGTTCTAAATTCTGAAAAGTTTTAAGTTTCTCCTTTTAAATTTTTCTGATTAAAGCTTATTTTCTAATAATTTTCTTTTTCCTTGATAACTGCATGACTATCTCCACTTTCTGAGAGTTACAGAGGGCTCTGCAGGAGATAAAATCATCTCTCAGACACACAGAGGGCTAGTTTGTTGGCTGGAGTGACTTAATCCAGTCCATTAAGAAAGAAGAGTAAATTTCACAGTTGCACATGCTTAAGTTTTAGGAATTTTACTGTTTTGATCACTAAATCTAGCATGATTAAGGTCAATAAGAGCAAGAATAATTTTAACCCAGGAACTTCTCTGCATTTCATAAAAAAGATATAGATGAAAATTAATTTAGATTTAATTGAGAACAATAATTAAGCTACACACATTGGGTTTAAATATTTCTTAGCAAACCAGACATAGTGAAAGAAAACTGTAAATTTATACAAATGTTAGTGTTTCATAAATATGTCAGATGTCAAGGTGTTTTCATCTTCTTAAAGTCTGCTGAGAAATGTCTATAAGCCTACTTGTTGAAGTTTGTGGTTTCAGTCCCCACAAGTCATCTTCTTTTCCCTCCACAGCTGTTATTCCATGATATCCACTGTTTGGAAAAGAGTAGACACAGCTGGCTGTTTCTCCAGTGCTGTCATTGACCCTTACCCTATCCATTAATTGTCCATCACTGATGATATCTGGTCTCCTACCTCCTCATCAAACGCTTCCATATCCAGATGTGCCTAATCAGTTCTCAGAGACATGATTGATGGAAGGCCAGCCACAAGTCCAGGTCTAGGCCGTGGCATGGCAGAGGAGTTGTTTGCAGTACAGATGATGTGCTGTCCACCTTAAGCAAACTCTCTGGCTGCAGTAATTGGCATCTGTGATGCATTGAATCTGCAGAAGTACAGGATGGAAGCAGAGGGAGTGGTAATTATTCTCTGAAAGATATTGGCAGGGAATGCACTTTCTGTCTCAGAGTGAAAACTGAGGTGCTAGCAGAGAGGAGCCACAGTGCAGAAGGAGATGCACAGCTGTCTGCATATTTGAAGAGAACAAGCTGCTCCCGAGAAGTCCTCTATCACCAGAGTGGAAATAAATCAGTCTGAAACAAACACTTCTAAGGCATCCAGATTTCACTCCATTTTTATCCAACTGATAAAACACTGCATCAAGTATAGTAAAAATCATCAAAATAT
Source organism: Pycnonotus jocosus (assembly GCA_013400435.1). Taxonomy (NCBI): domain Eukaryota; kingdom Metazoa; phylum Chordata; class Aves; order Passeriformes; family Pycnonotidae; genus Pycnonotus; species Pycnonotus jocosus. Next base: position 104,496 of record VWYP01033527.1, read on the forward strand.
TCTTCCAAGACTATAACTCCATTGTCTAAATGTCTTTTTTTAGAAAAACTCTGGCACAGACTTGGCCCAGGATAATGAACACTTCTGGAAACAATGCTTGAGTGCATTTCAGGAGCCGGCTCTCATCAGGGATCTGCTCAATGTGAGACATGAGCACAAACATTTTACTCTGAAGGCCAAAAATGTTTAGTAGTCTGTATAGGACATACCAGGCAGTTGGCTTCAGCTACAGAGAGCATATTTAATTCATCAATACAGATTTCCATGCTCCTGCAGTTGCCAGTTGTCACCAAAAGAAGGGAGGAGAATTTCTTCAAACTGAAGTGTTGCTTCTTGTTTCTTGCAAAGAGCAGAGCAGTACACCTCTGCATAGATCTTAACACAAATTTTCACTTTAAGGCAGCACCTAAAACCGGGACACAGGCTTGCTTGGATCTGGTTCCAGTGCCTCTGAAGAAGGTTAGATATTAAGTCACACAAACACAGGTAGCACTGCCACTTGCAATAGACAACAGCACACAAGGAGGTGATAAACCTCTGTTCATATCAGATGTTTGTTGAATATCCATTGAAGCATGGTCAGACTTTGACTTAACTTTGTAATTTTAATAAAAAAGCTTTTATCACAAGGGACATTCCCCTATGGTTATGCTGTTTAAATACTGAAGCTTTCATTTAGCTTGTAGTAAAAATAAGAGTGGATTTAAGAAAATGTAGGAGCACTGATTCCTGATCCAAGATAAAACCCTCAGAAATCTAGCAGCCAGACTGTGCTGTTTCCCATTTCCCATGCAGTTGCCACTGTGGAAGCTGCTCTCTGCAGGTGGCAGTGCCTTGCTGCTAAATGCCTAGAGAGGGATCCAGGGCTGCTGCCAAGGGAGGAAATGTGCCTGCAGGTGCACAAAAAGGACAGCAAGCAGGGTGGGTGGTGGAGAACACTGGCAGCACCAAGAAAAGGAGACTGAGGAAATACAGACTGCAGAGGTGGAGGAATAGAGGAGGTACATTTAGAAGCAGAAGAAGGAAAATCCAGATAAAGTAAAAAAAAAGTTGAAACTTCCATTATGATTGCGGCAGGGGAAAGAAAAGGGGGGAACAAAGTGAAGACTTACATGAAGGTGAGGAATATTTCAAAGTATTTCCCTACCATGATTGCATAAAGAAGTAAGAGGGTGTCAGGAGGCTGATGGCCGGTTTTACACCTGCAGATGTCATCTGTGTCTCCAAGATTCGTTAAGAACACACCTACTGAATATTTTATAAGAATGGAAAACCTCAGATGCATTTGCCTTTAATGGACCATACTAAGAAAAGCTAACAGGTTCTCCAGTCTTTTCCCTAAGCAACTTCACCACCTTTTCCAAAGAAAATGAATGATTTCTTCTGAATTTATGATCAGTCAGCTTATCACTTGTTAAGGCTTTGATAACACAGGTGGCAAAGGATTTAATGGAGCAAATAAGAGGATCCTAGACCTGATCCTAGGTGATAAGAAACCTAAGAGCACCTGAAAAAAAACCTGTCTTACCTTGGCAAAAGGAATGTTTAGAGTCTGTATTTTTATCTGGGATCTTGGTCCAACTAATATGCATATCCAATTACATGGATATTCTTTGTGGCAGTCTCTCTCTTTTTTAAATTTTTATAATTTTTCTTGGCTTCAGGGAAAAGGGCTCAACAGGAGGAAATGAGAAAAGGAGGGTGGAGAATGAGGTAAGTAAAGGAATTGCTGAGTGTTTGTAAACTCGGAGGCTTGACCAGAGTGTTTCTCATTGTGGATTTAAATTAATTTATTTCTAAGTATATCTTATGAAAAAACTAAGAGTTCAAATAAATGGACAGTTGCATTTCATAAATAGAACCACTTCTTACACCCATAAATTGTCCTTTAAATAGAATTGTTTACTAAATATTAAATAATTATTTGGAGAGGAAGTTGCCCTGCAGACTATGTAATTATCTGCTTGTTCACAGCATTTTAGTTGTCAGCTGTTAGATAATGTCACTTTGTTTCTTGTTTAATATTGAGTTGTGATTAGTAAGCAGTTTAAGCAATTATTAAGCAAAATTCTTCTGCTAAGAATTATGAAATAACTCTTTCCTTCCCAAACTAAAAGGTTAATTTCATGGCTTGTTGTTGTAAGACTGGAGAGGTGTGTATCTTTCCCAGAGAAGATAGGGAATTGTGGGACTCACTAACAGACCTTAGGGAGCTGGACAAATTGGCAGTGTACAAAACAGTTGCTCTGAAAACAATCGTGTCTCTAAACCATCAATTCTCATTCATATGTAATGTCATGATCCTGCTTCCACTGAAATAATTGGTAAAGCCTTTCCTAATTCCACCGGGACTAAGATTGGTCTTTTGGGCTTCCATTCTGCAAACCAGCATGCACATACTGAACAGACCTATTCACATGATTAAGTTAAGCATGCAAATGAGTCTTTTCACTTGCAGTTTGTACATTACTAATGTTTGGGAAGTGGAAGAGCTCCTTTTCTTCCTGAAACCTTTGGGCTAAAAAATTCACTGTTTCCATTGAATGTAAGTAAAAGATATTGACTTATGAGCAGAAAATAGCCTTCTTTTTTTTTTTTTTTTTTTTTTTTTTTTTTTTTTTTTTTTTTTGGTGTGAGTGGGTTTATTTATACTCCAGGTATGAGAAACAGTAACAAAGGGCCTTTGTCCCCACACAAATTAGCTGCAGGAAGAATTTCATTAAGTTGCTTGCTGGTCGTGTCCCCGTTCTTTCTAGATGGGTTCTGAAAATCCAGAAAACCCTCAAGGAAATATATAAATCAAGAGAAATGTATTTGAACACAATAATAAAAAAATATGTTCTACCAATATGACATTGTTCAAAATTATTTGGTGAAAATTAATATCCTTCCAGGAACAGATTACTTTTTTGAGGCATCATGTAATATAAGGAAAAAAAAAAAGAAATTGAAATGATGAAAGGCCTTCCTAGCTTTTATATTTCAGGCTACATGCTTCTTTTCTTACATCCCTGTTCACTAACCACTCTTCTCTGAAAATGATTCCCATCCCATTTTCTCACTTTGAAATCTGGTTAATTGTACATATTAAATTTCTTGAAGTAGAAGAGAACTCTGCTCATTAATCCCACTAAAATAGGAGGATTTATGGTAGCATTCCAAACCTTGAGTGAATGTCAAAACCACCATTTTATTTGAGTAAATAAGGTTGTAAGGGATTTCCTTTTTATTTCCTGCTCTCCAGGAAATGTGCAGTTTCTTTCTTTCAGCCAATAGATTGACAGATATTGGAGTGCCAAACTAGTGAGAATTAGTGTGGCATTATTGCTGGGAAAAGTTGTAGTCAGGAGATACATGCTCTCAGCAAGAGCTGGTGTTATTTTACCTGTTTTGGGGGGGGCTGGATTTGCCATCGCTGCCCTGCAGCCTCCACCTGCCCGTGAGCAGTGCAGGGGGGAGCAGCTGGCACAGAACTAAACCCTTCATTCCTGCTGCAAAGGTTTGGGAAGAGACCATGAGCTTTAACATGATGGACCTGTGTTCACTGACTCAGATGTGGGATATGAACGCTGGATTCTCCCTCCCAGTAAAGGTTTGTTGATGCCTTCTCTGTATATTTAATGCACACTGTATATAAAGGATTTGGAACAGAGGATAAAACCATCATCTCTCTTGAAGCACTTACATGTGAGTCTGTGATTTCAGACTTCTGTTTTAATTTCCACCCG
>VWYP01033527.1:108293-195548 GCA_013400435.1 Pycnonotus jocosus
GTCTGGGACTCTTTTCTATGAGATGCCTCAATTTCAACTGCTTTTTTTTGTTGTTGCCATGGTAACATGTGATGTGAACAAATATTTTCCAAGATGGATTTTGGCTTGCTTCTGATCTAAAATACATTGGTCAGATTGGGCTAAGGATTTTTTTATCTTCTTACTGTCTTTAGCATTGCCTGTAAAACTTCCAAAGTTTTTGATATCCACAGTATGAAGTACAGCTTTGATCTGAATTTCAGATGAGATGTCCAAGGATGAGACAATAGGTGTAGTTTGGGGTTTACGAAATGGGGACTTATCCTCTAAATGTGTACAAAGTTGTCTTGCTGACACACATTGAGGTAACCTAATTTCCAAAAGTAGGTACGGATAGAGAATCAGATCAGCAGTTACTAAGGTTATGTTTGTATTCTCACCTCCATAGCCCAGGGTGTGGACTTTACACTGTGGAGAGCCTGAGCTGCCTGGCTCAATCTCCTAGGACATTAGCATTCCTGGTTCTCTGCTGGTGGCACGAGAAAGCTATTGCCTTATTTGTTAAACACAGACTTTAAGAGACTTCTGGGAAAAGTGCTGGTGCCTGCAGTGTGTTGTGAATGGCTGTCCTCACAGTGCTTCTGAACAAAACAGCCCTGCACATTTTCTAAGTTTCCAGAGTACTTCAGTTGATGACTTGAATGGCCTCATCTCTTGCTGTGCTCCTCTTGTCACTTAAACTCAGCTGCTGATTGGGAACTGAAATAAGCCTTTAAGATACAATTGCAGCTCAGCTTGCAAAGAAATTGCAGAGTGATAGGAGTCAAGGTGGATTTATAGAAGATATCAGCTGCAGAACTTTGCTTCAGGAGAATTCTCAGTGCTGTTGAAAAAACCCTTCAGTTAGCACAGAGAAAAGCCCAAAAAGAGGCTGAAGTGGCTTTTGATTGGAAAAGAAAACTAATTAATTATATGTAGAGAGAATTGGCTACCAAATGGATTATGCTTTTTCCAGCCTATTACATCTCAACAGGTGGATTTCTCCAGAAGGCACCCAAGGCACACGCACAGATGGATGAATTCTTGGTCGTTGCAAGGGAACTGAAAACAAGTGATTTGCCAGGTGCACCCCAGGATAAATAAGCCTTCCAGACCTGACTTGTTTCTTTGATTGCAAGTAAGCATAGAAGATTAAAGACAGCAGGTCTCAAACACTGATTTGTTACCCTCCAACTAAGAAGCTTAAGTTTTGAAAAGTGTCAAAGCCCTCTTGGGCTAAAGAATTTGGTGCTGGAGCTTTCTTCTGTTATTAAAAACATGTAGTCCAAAGTCAGTCAAAACCAGGCAAACACAAGTTTTTTCTCAATTTTCAAAACAAAATTTTATAGGCTGTTGGCTTTCCATATATGATTAATAAGATTGCGGATGCCTGATCAGTTTTTATAGTTGAGAACTTTTGATTGTCTGCTAGGAATTAATTAAAAATTCTGTTCTTAATTTTCAAGTTGTTAAGAGACAAGACAGCCTTTTTTGTTTGACTTTTTTACATGCCTTCATTGAGGAATATGTTAAAATACATGATAGTTTATATATGGCCTTTATGATATAACTTTAGAGCCAACTCAACTACTAAGAAAGCATCTGGAGACTCATATGTTGCTACAGGCATTGAATCAAGCTGATATGAATGAGTAAAAATCTACAGCAGAGGAAGATGCTCTCTGTGTGTTTCTGATGCATCATATAAACACACATTGTAATAATATTGTTATAATTTTAGAAAGCCATTCTATTATAATTCCATATCTCTTTATATTCTTTTAAGGATTAGATAAGTTTGGCTGAAAGTGTGCATGTTTGTATGAAGTTATCTGAGCCACAGAAAATGATTAATTCATATATTTTTATGTTTATATGTATGCAGATATATGTGCATGCACACAAACATTTTCACACAAGCTATTTTTAGATATTTAATTTTAATAGAACCTTTGTTTAATAGAATAACCTAACTGATCGCAACCAGGTACTTCTGTGAGAATTTACATTTTTTTCATATTTTTCATAAAGAAAACAAAATGCATTTATTTACAGAGTATCAACCTCTTTCCCCAAACGTCTAACCTTATGAACATATCAGATCATATGTTTTATTACTCAATGCAAGATTACACCAATTTTTGAGCTGAAGCCAGACAAGACTGAGTTTAAAGTGGCAATCAGCAATAATGTATAGCTTGTACCTTAATGTCACTATTGGTGATTTAGTGATTAATTATCTGACTGCTGTGTAGTGCTTAAAATAATCTAAATGCATAGGGCAAATTAGTTGATCAGGAGTAAAGTCTGTCATGCAAATTCAGTTCTTACAGAACCTTCCTGTCACACTCATCAATGACAGCCTAAGTGGGTCACCAGAGTGGATGGCCCCAGTTAATTTATTTTCTCAGACATGCAATACATATTCATGATATCCTGCTGTTTGTCTGTCACCTCAAAGAAACTCTCCATCTCTTCCAAATTATAATTAATGAAAATATGCAGAGTTAAGCTTAGGGGCTTGGAGGAAGAGATATTGCTATCATGTTGCAGGGGGGTGCAAGGTGTTGGTATCAGCAGTTGTTTGCTATGTGGTAGAGGAAAAATATTACTTTGCCTGGTACAATCTCTTTCATTTTTTTCCAAACAAGAGATGTAAGAAATCATGTATAAGAATTTTTTTTTAAAGTATGCATATATATATATATATATATGAGAATGAAAGTATACAGAATCATTAGTCACAGAGAAGCTTTTAGTGCATTTTATTCCAATCTAAAGTAATTTTTTTTCCAGACAATCACAATTACAGATCTCTATTCAAGCTATCCCCATACACTCAGATTTTTCAAAATCTCACTTGCTTATTTTGCCTAGGTTGAGTACTTTTGGTGTGTATGCATTTTTATCCAGAATTATCTGGATTATTATTAATTATACAGATTAATTATCTGTATTTACACCAGCCATTTCCTGTCATCATTGCAGCATTATATGATACAGGAAAAGATACATTATATGTTTTTTTATATTATCTTACAGACCTAATCAAATGCACCTTGTACCTAAACTAGTGAAAAGACAGAGGTAAACACATGCAAAAAAATGCATATTACTGCACAAGTAATGGCAATAGCAATGGGATACATTGTATAGTTGTATGTTAAATTGCTAAACCATGATATAAATAAAAATTATCTTGTAGCTTTTTCAATTTATCGGTTACCTGTTTCTTTCTCATCTTTTTCCTGCTACTAATCCTCCTCCTAAGGAGGAGGCTTGACTATTCCACACCTCTACACAGCTTCAGACAACTGTTTGTTAAGTAAAAAAAAAGAAAATCATACTACCACAGATAAAATTGTTCCCTATGAGCTTTTCCAGCACTTACACCTGACAAAACTCCAAAATATGTAACTTTGAATCTTGGAGAAGTTGTTGTCGTTGTATTTTATTTTGTCTTGTTCTTTCCCCCATTCTTATCAGAATTACAGGTTTACTTTCAAAACTTATAGGTAATTGCAGTGTAATAAAGCCTTTGTTTCAATGCTGTCTTTACTCCTGTTAATGAATGAAACTGACTTTATATTTACCAAAATAAAAGCAGAAAATTTTAATATTAATTTTATTTTATTTGCAGTATTTTTTGAATTATTTCTGGTCAGAAACAACAACATTATAAGAAGAAAAAAAAACCCCAGGAATAACAAAATTTTAACAGTTCTAGACATTTGATAAAGAGTTCTTCTTCTGATAGTGTGTAAGAATTTCATGAGAGTGAAGTGGAAAGATTTTATTGCTGACCTGCATGACTTAGTTGTGGCTTTGTCACTCATAAATAATGTATTTAGCTCCAACTCATGCCACTAAAACATTTATACCACAACACATCACTGTGTATGTTATATAAATATTTATTATGATGAATTATTAAAATGAGCAATGAATATTTATTTCTCTTGCAGTGTGAGTACATGCATGTATGTATGTTTTGTGTTTATATAAATATGCACATTTAAAAATATTTAAGTCCTCTTTACACATGGATATATATGTATCCAGGTTCCCTCATATATGTGCATTCTTGTGTGTCTACATCCATCCATACACCGAGATGTGCACAAACAGCTGCAATTCTGGAAGGTTGTAAACATGCTCTTTATAGATATGCATTATTTATAATGAAAGCCTCTACATGATAGGTGGAATTATGTACATTTAATATTTTTTTATTATCTATGATTAATTCTGACAGGATCATGGCTTAGATGCAACTATCATAACAAAGGCAGGGCAAAGGCCTCGGCCAAACAGTATCCAAAGCTTTGAGAACATGATGATTTTCATTTGCCAAAATTTACAACAGAGGAGCTTCTTTCAGTTGCTGTTTTCATGTTTGTCTGCTTATGGGGAAAAAAGGAAAAAAAAAAAAGAAAAAGATTTACTATAAAGCTCTTGTCATAACCAAAATAAATTTAAAGGAACAACGTTACACTGTGGTTCAGATGTCTCCCTACAACACGTGCCTGTTGAATGCTGGAGCCTCTCTGGCTACATCCATCTAATCATATCTGATTTCAGACACTGCTGGCACATTTTTAAAAATTTGCCAGGAAGTCATATGATTGCACAGAGAGAGGGAAGAGAGAGGAAGCTATCTGTGAGCAGTGTTAGGGGAACAGAGATGAGGCAAAGAGCCTGGGAACCAGACACGAGGTGCATTTTCCAGTCTCTGAGAAACTTTTCATTGCACACCACGACATAAAACATTCCAAAGCGTGTTGCAGATTTGAAATATTAACAGGAATTCATCAAGCTCTGTAGACTGACGCTTATTTCCCCATTTGCTATGTACAAAGCAAAGGATTAACACCACTGGCAATATTTGTGTCAGGCCATACTGATTAATTTAATATTCTGATTGGATGAGCAGCAGAGCTTTAACGGCTGTTAACTTTCTGGCAAGCGGGGCTGAGAAGGTGATAATGAGATTAACATTTGGAGGACCTGATTTGCTTTTGCGCTGTATTTAATTACTACTTTGACACCAACTGGTATGGATTGTGCAGATATGCTGATAGATACCCATATTTGCTAAACTATAATATTGGCCTTAAAGAAACATGATAAATTCTGAGATTTCAAAACTACTTTGCACAGACATGAAAATTATGTAATCTCATGCTCAATTAATAACACCTTAAAGAGGATATTTGGAGCAAGCAGAGCGCCTACAGGAAATGAAAAAAGATATTAATCAGCAATGAAAGTTGTACATTAAAGTTTAGGAAATATAGTAATGATATAAGTTGCCAAAAATTGATGGAGACGATCAAGCTGACTTAGATTTTGCAAATGAAATTAAAATAAGCCTTAAAATGATCCTTAGGTCTATAAAATAAAAGCAGAACAGAGAGGAAAATTGGACATTAACACAATCAGGTCTGCTTAAAGATTTTGTTATTTCTTTCTTCCTTTTAAAAAAGAAATATGATTTGGATTATTCTTCAGAAAGATGAATCATGCAAAGTCATGTAAAGCTTATGCCGAATGTCAAAATACAAAATAATTAAGAGCATAGGATAAACACATGAAAAAAAAGTATAACCTTTCCTTAAACAAATTCATAAGTGCTGAACCTGGTTTTCTGAACAAGAATATGATATTAACCAGCCACAGATGAAAGGAGAAAAGACAACAGATAAGACTACCAAGCTGGAGTGTATATTTTATAGAGATGGTCAATAGTTCCTCTTGGGACTTTCTCAAGGACTTTTTTGAGAAGGTTTGCTAAAGGCAGGAAGATAACATGTGCTGAATAAAAATTTAAATTTATACAAAAGAAACAGATGCTACTACTATTTGGTTTACCAAAAAAAGCTGATTAAGACTATAGCCTGTTTATACACAGTTCAGAGTTTGAGGAAGCACAGGGTTTTAAATACATGTGGTCTAAACACACAATTTGTACTTGTGTGTACAAAATCTTATATGTTGTTCTCAATTTTCACTGTCTGAGCAAAGCATTTATTAAATTATCTTGACCTCCAAGAATAAAATTCCAGAGAAGCTGCTTTTTGGACAGCTATTGTTTCGGACCCAACTTCAAGCTGGAACAATCATTGTGGGAAAAGCTGACCACACTTGTGCTGTTAATACACAAAGTGTGTCCTTCAGAACCTTTCTCCTCTTAGGAGCAGGTGGGTTGGAAGGCAGGAAACAGAGAGGGACCATCCAATTGACATATATATCATTGCCCATTTTGATGTTCTACAACTGCAAATGCAGTTTTCACACACTGTGTAAGTTCATTTGCACTGTTAGTGCAGTGGAAAAAGCCTTAGGCTAAAGGAAAACCAGGTCTTTTTCTTCAGTACTGCTGTCTCTTTATAATAACTAATTGATATCCCTTACAGCCCTCCTTTACTGATGAAGTATGTCCTAGGTATCAAAGGTCAGGGTCACCAAAAGATATCCTGGGATGATTTGATTTCTTTTCTATTGGTTATTTGTGATATATTAAGCACATTATTTATTTGAATCTCACATTTATACTGGGTTTTTTTCCCCTCACAACACAGAAAAATTTACTTTCTGGTTTGGAACCAATGATGTTAAATGACAGAACACAGAGCTGGAGTGCAAAAGAGTAGTTATCAATGCTGCTGTGAAGTGGTGATGTGTAGATCCCAACTACTTTTCCCATCTGATTTGTGGAAACTGGGACAGACCATCCAGTTTCAGCCTTTGCTATGGTTTCAGCTTTAATGTCAACTTCCCTGAAGCCTCTTGACATATCTTCAAAGCTAAAACAATTAAACAAAACAGAGAGACCTGGAGCAACTGAAGGAGGATCTGTTGAGCTGCTGTGACTGGACATGCAGCACGGGATATTGTGCTGGATGCTCCAACAGCATCATGCTGGGGACACTGTGCCAACTATTGCACAAGCCAGCAAAAGGGTGATAACTCTGATGCTTATGGGATTCCTTACATTTGCTCTGTATCTGTCATGGTTTTCATTTATACAAATGCAATCATAAATTTTTAATGTCCATAAGGATAAAGGGTGCCTTAAATCTGAAGCTGATTAAGCCATCACTTCTCACACTTCCTTCAAATTTGTTTCTGAATGATCAGGGCTCAAAGCTCCTCCACATGCAAATCTATCAGGACAAACAAGAGAAATAAATTTTAGCAAGTCAAGGATGGAATGAATAATCAATTGCATGTAAGAATATGCATCTACTTTTCTAGGTCTTGAACTTTTGGTTCAAGTCTACAGTGCATTCCTTTGCCTCAAATCCATGGTGCATTCCCAGGAAATCTTAAAAAAAATAGGCCTTGGGAAATATCACAAGACAGGTTGAAACTGTCTAGACTGACTTGTATTTGGCACCATAAGAGGAAAATTTTCTGAACTGTTTTGAATGACTTTGCTGACTGATCAATGGCAGAAGTCTTTTGGGAGAGTTTTTTACTGAAAAATCTGTATAGTGATTTTCTGAGCTGAAGAGACCGAGTAACTGCTTGGTGAAGGAATGGCAAACATCATGACTCTGTCTAGACCTAGCAATCAAATGAAGAAATGCTATAAAGAGAAGAGAAAAAATGTTAATAATTTTAAGAACAGATTATTACTCAATAATACACAAAGGATAAGCAAATATGCATTTGAGCAGCTGAAGTGACCCTGTTGCAGATTTGTATTCTTAACAATGATTTCCAGTCACACCCTGGACACTTCACATCTGTCTGCCCACTATAAGCCTTTTTTCTCTCTTTTTGTTTACTTCCCTAATATTTGAAATGCAATCCAAGGCATCTTGCTTATTAAACTAGGGAGACTTCAAATTTGCTTTTGCACAATAGGAGCTAATTGTCTGAGACAATTTACATCCATCAGTGCAGTGTTTTATGGCTTTCAGACTCAGTGTAAAATGAATAAATAGGAGAGCTGAAATCATTACTCTCTTTTATTACTGGAGATGTGCTGGCTAATCTGAGAGTAATTTGAATGCTAGAGGCCTGTCAAACACTGGACATCTGTCAAGCTCTATCTACAGCCCATAGTTCACAATCTGTGCCACTTCATAGCCTCCTCTTTTTCCTATCCTGAACATTTTCCAGGCAAAACCAAAAGTTGGAGATAGTTGTTTGGCATGTGTATTTTTTCTGTTTCTTGTTTGTAGAGTTATTTGGAGGGATTTATCAGTTTAGTGTTTGGTTAAACCTGGTTGAGACTTAATTTGGAGAGTGGCAATTTTTTATGACAATTCTAAGATTTCATTGCTATTTTAGCATCATTATCAGATAGAAATAGAAGCTATCTGTCAATTGCCACTATAGATTTCCCTCATCTTCCCAGAGGTTGTAGCTGCTCTACACAGAGCTGTAGAATTGTGCAGGGGAAACAACAAATGGAAAAAGAAAAGGGTGGGATACACATCTAGGATAGATGCCATAAAAATAACTGTGGGGGACAGACAGACTTAGCAACAGAGGAAACAAAACTTGAGAGATATGAGGAAAATGAGAGTGCAAGATATTTATTCAAGAAAAAAAAAAAGAAATCAGACAGAGACAATGTTTATAAGTAAGAATTTAGAAATATATGTTGAGAACTAGGGGAAAGAGGAAGAGGCCTTTTAAAAAGGAAACTATAATTGAGAGTAGAATAGGAAATGTAGAAAAATTAGTTAGCTAAGGGTGAAGCATCATAGGAATGAAGATTTTAGAAATAGGTTGCAGATGAGTTCCAAAGATGAAGAAAAGTTCAGTTAAGGAAATCATTATCCCTTACAAGGGGAAAAAAAATCAGATTTTTAATTCTGAAGGAAACAAACAATGTGTTTTACTCAAGGAATTCTCTGAAAAAATATCAAAAGTGCAATGTTATGGTAACTTCCGTAATGTTTAATTGGTACCAGAAATTCCACAGCAGACTTATGCTTACACTTATGCTATATTCTCCTTATTTTCCCCCTCTTTCTCCAGGGCAACAGATGCCTCTATATTGGAAGATATCCTGAGACGAGTTTCTCTTGTATATCCAGCACCTTTACATGGCATTGATTTATGGCTGCAGAGCTCAGAAAAGTAGCAGGCAGTCAGGAATCACTCGGTGCCAGAGTGCCTCCCAGGCCCACAAAAGATACAAACTTCTTGTCTGATACTAGCTTAGGTAAACCCTGATATTTCATGTCAAAATGCAGGATATTCTTAACATGAAGATCTCTTACTCTTTGACTGAAGTGTGTCTGGGTTTCAGTATCATTCAGCAAGGAGACCACGTTGTCTTACTGTCTCATGAGATATACTAAATGTAATAATAATAATAACAATAATAATATAACAAATATCACCAATAAAAATAATAGGATTCATCTTTTTTTCATGGCCTCTTCTATTCATTCCTAGCTAAAAGGAACTGTCTCTCTTTTTATGTATGGTTTGAGTTTCTTTGCATAGGTTCAATCATCCTTTCTGCCCTTCCCTATACTACCTTTTATTTTGTATCTGTTTAGATCAGGATTTAACACAGCATTTCGGATGCAGCTACCACTGGGATGAGGGAAGCTGTTGGTTGAGTTAAAGATAGCTTAATAGGTAAAGCAAAATCTGAATACACAAGGGAAAACAAAACATGAAATTCCATCCATAGACAGGGAGGTGTTCAGCTGGCTTTATACATTCAGAATGACATCACACTGTATGGAATATCCCTTGGGTCAGCTGTGGTCTCTCCTGGCTGTATGCCCACCCAACTCCTTGTGCACCCCCAGACTCTTTGCTGGGAAGGCTGTATGAGGATTAGAAAAGGTCTTGACTGCACAAGATCTGCTCAGCAATAACAAAACCATTCCTGAATGCTTTTGTTTCTTCTATCAATACTGTTTTCAGCACAAATCTATAACACAGCCCCATACCAGGTACCATAAAGTAAATTATCTCTACCCCAGCCAAAACCAGCACAAAGTCATTATCAGTAACAATGCATTACAGAGCCTGTTTTACATGTTTCTCATGTTTCTCTATACATGTACAATGCACCAAGAAGTTTCCTGGTGCTATTCATTATTCTTGGTCTGTAACATGGAGGTGTCAGGGTGGTAAAGCAGTCACCCACTGTGTTTGGAGTGAAGCCACCTAATATTCTCCCAGGTAATTCAGTTGTGCAGTTTGGAATTATTTCCTGATGGCAGCCTGCATGGTGTTGCTGTCTTCTGGAGGGCAGCAGAAGGGAGTGAGTGGCTGCACTCTGTGTCACCCAGCTGGCTGCAGCACCAGCACACTGACACTGAGCTCCCAGGTAGGTTACATCTGCAAGAGTAGATGTAGACTGTGCTCTGGCTGATACACTGCACAAAGCAATAAACAGTCATTTCTGAAAGAGATTGCTGTGAAAAGTGAAGGAAGCAGTAATGCCTCCTTCTAACTAATCAGGAAGTGTGAGATGAGTGACTGACATGTTTTGAAAATCAACTAGTGCATCAAAATAAATTACTTTTACAGAGCTAAGCTTACAGAATGTATAGCCCCCTCCAAGCTCATCAGTAAATATCACAAAAAAGGAATAGAAAGAGAAAAAGCATTGGACTTTGGATAAAACTGAAAATAAACAGCCTTGTTGTGGTGAAAATAGAGTTGTTTTGATAATGCACTCTCAAATTTCTTCAAGAAATCATTAACTGCATGGGGAACCAAGGCCTGTTTCCTGGATCGCACAGATGTACTGCTGACATTTGCAAATATTCTCTCCTACAGTGTGGAGGGTGTGTATATGACTCAGATTATACACTGCTAAAATATAGCTATATTTGTATTTTTAACATCTTACTGTTAATGTGTTATAAGGTTTACAGTGTGTAAAATGCTCTGAGATTTTTAAATATTCACAAGTGTGACACTGCTTTTTTCATTGCACCTCTTTAATCAAAATCCTTCAACAACCAAGTTACAGTACATAATATTATTCCTTATGAACTGTTTTCTTTTATTTCAAAACTAGATTTTGAAATATCTAATTTTTTTTCCTACAAATTAAAAAAGAACAAAGGGAAAGGAAGAGCTTAGTAAATCTATTTTACAGATGATTTTCCACTGAGCTCAAGCATTTAGACCGCTGTAGCTGTGATCAGATTAAAATTTATTTTAGTATAGATTGATGCTGCTTTAGTGACCTGTGCAAAGCATGGAAGAGAGATGACTAACAGTAATCTCTGTTTGAGAAATTATATGTCAGGTACAGCATGAGGCAAATGATCTTCTGAGTTTGTGCATCAATTAGACACATACAGTACATGTGCAGGGATAAGGATTTGTTAATTTTTAAAATAGTTGGGAAATCTTCAAAACCTGTGCAGCAATAGAGTAAATCCTGCAATTCTGAGTGTGCACTGAGAACACTGAGAATCCATAGCCTCAGGTTATGAACTGACTTTAGTGGGTCTGCAGATCAACAGTAGCTGAGGGTCTGGCCTTGGGTTATTGCATGGGGGTTTTCCTGCCTCAGACACCAGGGAGTTTTAAGTCTGTTTTATGTTGTGGACAGAAATAGATACTTAGGGAGAGAGTATAAAATCAAGGTAAATATAATTTCCTGCTACCTTCTTGCAAACAGAGCATTACATCTGAAAATGGATGCTGCAGTTAGGCTGCTAGGGACCAAGGAAAGCAGGGAGATCTCTCCACTTGGATGTGCCATACAAACATATTTCATAATGCTGTTAGCATTTAACTGTGGAAATTACTCCCAGGATTTGGTCCTTCACTTGTCTACATTAAGCAAAGCTTAGTTTATTTCAATCTCCAATATTGTAATGAACAGTCTAGTTCCTTCTAAAAAAGATCCCAAATTTGTATTTCTGAAAATATTTTGAACTGGACTGATTCTATCATTACCAAGTATAGAAAAAACCATACTTGTTTTAGCTCTTTTCACACTACACAGTCTTCTAGAACCATTTCACTATCGAAAATTTCCAAAGACTCTCATGGTATAAACTGAACAGTGTCCCACATGCTGGTTGTTTCATGTTAAAAAGACAGGAAAAATGGAAAGGAAAGTGGTGTCAGCAGCGTCTCTACTCCTCTGTATTTTTATCTACTGTTGGAATGTGTCTCAGCTCTACTTCTAATTACATTTAGAGGAGAAATACTTCAAACCAAGATTACATCTAGGAAAATACCAAGAAGCTACCTTAATACTTGATTCTCTCCTTGGGTTAGGCCAAAGCCTTTTCATTATTCTTTATTGCATGGATTGGTCTTTTGGTGATAACTAAAGCTGAGGATTAAAGGTCTGGTGTCTACTGATATGAAAACAAATCTATAGCTGGATTTTGTGAAATTCAAGGAGTTAGGTGCTAAAAATTCATCAGATTGGGGGTTTTTTTGTGTAGAGATTCATTATTATAATAAAAAGTTTCCAGGTTAGACTAGAGTTTGGGAATACAACCTCTAATTACCTAATTCATTACTGGGTTCTCTAAGGCCCAAGAACCAGACAGAAATAGGAATTCAGAACTTCTAAAACCTTCTGGTTTCCTGTAATCTATTGTTAACTTTTACAGGCCTTGGAGAAAGGGAGTGAGTGACAGTTGATGAGGATCAAAGCAGTTTCTTTTTATTAACTTTCTTTCTGTTTTGTTTGTTTTTCTATTCCTCCCACTTTTATATNTCTGTTTTGTTTGCTTTTCTATTCCTCCCACTTTTATATATATATATATATAAATTCATATTAATATCTGGATTAGATTTGGTGTTATGGCTTAGTCAATCTAATAAGAACTGGTCACTGCTACAATTAACTTCAGAGCTAGGGATGAAATTTTGTGTAGAATTTTGGAATATAAAGATTCAAAAGTTCAGCTCATTACTTCAGAATTAGAAGTTAGGAAAAGGGAATGCTGTGCACAGAAGAGAGAACATATGTTTCATTAACTGTAGGCTGTAAGTAGAGGCTGGAGTAAAGTGTGAGTTTAGGGAATAACTTGGGAATAAATCTTCAAAATTCCATTTCATTAACAGTCATTGAAGGGCCCACAGAATTAGGTAACTGTCCAATGACTCATGTTTTCTTTTAAGTTACAACTGGTACTTCAATAATTAAAGTTAAGTTTAATTAGGGTTAGAATTCAGGGATGTTGTTAGGTTAAAATTTGAGAATGCACACATTCAAAGCCATGATTATTTCTGGATTCAAAAGTGCCTACAGGGCTAAGAAGAGGCCATAGTGTTAATAGGATCGAAATAATAGGATCTTATTTAACACAGGGATTTATTTCCTGTCTTTAATTACCATTATGGTAAGGATAAGGTTAGGAAAAAAGGGCTGGAAAAATCTGTGTTTTCCAGCTTACTAGTGAGACTTGCAAGGACTGCAGTCATGTAGGAGGTCAGTTTCCTCATAGACATGGGCATATATATGGACTGTGAGAGTTAAAGGTCTTACAGTTAAAGATCAAAGGTCTTATGGTTGCAACTTGATTCTCTAATTCATTTGGGAGTTTTTATTTTGCCATGTACTGCAGACTTCAATGGATTATGAAGCTGGTTTCTTTATAAGACTGATCCTCTTCCTTATGGCCCTTTACTGAGGGCTCTGCACAAGCTAATAGGGTTTGAGAATTACAAGCTTCACCGGTCCATTTAGCCAACACACCTGTCAGAATCTTCAGAGTGAAAAATAGTGTCCATAACCACCATAGTCTCAACTCCCTTTAAGACTTTGGATATATACCTTCACCAGGGACTTAGGGTTTAGGTGAGAGCAGTGCTGGAATGCAGTGTGGATGCTCACAGTGATGGAGAAAGCACAATGAGAAAGATGATGGTGACAGTCTTTTGCAGCTCTAGCTCTGCCAGTGACCATCCTCAGGGCTCATGCTGGTAGTGAAAGCAGTGGTGATGACCACAGTCTCCTATTCAGGCTAGAGAGGAGTGCTGGCAGTGGTGATATCTGTAGCTGAGAGTGAGATTTGATGATGTTTAGGATGGTTCTGAAAGTGATTTAGGGGTTAGGATCCCTCTGTTTACCTCTTAAGGATAGTAGACAAGTCATTTTAAGGTTATCAGATCTCCAGAAGATCCTGATTAGATCCAAGTTTGATTAGAATTAGGATCCTTGTCTCCAACCTTAAATCATTCAAGCTGTTGCACTTTCATCAGACACTCTGAAATAAGAAGTGATAAGAACCTCATGATGAATTACTGTTCAACTTGCTTGTGTAATGCTTAGCTGTGAAGTTAGGAAGAAGTCAAAATTCCAGGGAAAGGTGGGGCCTTGTAGCTTTAAGATCACTTTGCTTGAATCACAAAAGGAAACATATTGTTTTTCATCTCACCCACTCCATCTACTGAGCCCAGCATTTGTCTCAGCTTATATTGAGGGCAACTACCACTTCAAAAAGTTTGTTCTTCAAGCTCAAAGGGCACTTGTAGGGATGTAGAAGATGAGGCTCTGTCAAGACATTAATCTTCTCTTACCCATGGTTGACATACAATCAGATTTGCAGACAGAATTATTATTTGTATTATGAATGGGAAACAAGAAGATGTAGGAACTCAGTGCATTGGTATATTTTTGCAAAGGATTCTGAGAGAGGAAAAGGGCTGATCTTGAAGGTTTCCGCTGTATCGCCCTCCAGGTGATGGACTCATCAGTTCTGTATTATGAGCTCTAAAGGACACATTAGGAGATTGTGTCCTTTAAAGGACACATTCCAAGACTCAGGACTTGGAAATGCAATTCTTTTGGGAACCCAAACACCTTATGTACCAGACTTATGTAGGTGATACTAGAAAAGGTAGGCTATGCTTGAAAGGGCTGGAGGGGTCTGTCTCTGTGAGACTACAGATTCAAAAAGGACTTTGGGGACCATGGTAAAATTTTAAGCAAATTAGTGTTCATCTTTCAACAAGGACAGCAGAGCTCATGCCAAACTCAAGGGGAATCTAAAGAGGAAAACATGTCCATGATTGTCACTTCCAACAATTTCTTGTAAAATGTGTTAGCTCCCATGTTATCATCATTACATTTTATTCTATAACCTTATCTCATTTATGTATACTCATTTAAAATACAATAAAATAACACCAATGACTAATAGAGCTTGGTAGCTTCCCCCTTGCTGAGATAACTCCAACATTGCTAATAACTTTCTTCTCTAAGCGTGCATTTTGGTTTTCTTTTGCCTTTATGAATCTTGGCAACAGAAGATTCTTCTTTTAGGTTAAAGAACACTCAAGTGCATCTTCATTCTGACTGAACTAAAAATCCAAGCATAGTTGGATTTCTAGTTCTCAGAGATGATTACATCTCCTAGATGATGTAATGCATTATTGACCTTTCCCTTCTGTAACCAGGGTGTTATCAGTATAGAGCTGAGTATATACCAGTCACCTATTTCTAATATGTCTATGCACAGACAAGTTTATCCTTTGCAGAGAGATTCTGTAGTGTAAGGTGTTTCTTTCCATCTCCAGCCTCATCAACTGGATAATTTCCATGATGAGATTGTAAATTTTTCCTTCCCAATTAGAAAAATCGACCTAAGAGGAGAGAAAGAGCCACAGGGTTTCTTAAACAGGTCATTTGCCTTCACTGATTATATTCCACAATAAATACTGACTGTAACTATTGAGAAGATAAAGTATTATCTTTCCTTATTTCACTGAAATAATCATTGCTCTCAAGTTCTGGAATTGAGATATGTACTTTCAGGAGTGCAAAAAAATGAAACTATTAATTTTTTAATACTATACTAAAGTCATCCTTCATGCAATCTTCATTTTTCCAATAATCAACTGTTTTCAAGCATTTAAGATGTATTGAGAAGGCAGCTGGAATAAGAGTTTTACTAGAAGAAATGTTTCTTTAAAAGGCCTCCCATCAAGTGAGTTGCCATCTCAGGCTCCTCTAATCTTGTATAATGTAGTGGCATTAATATTTGGTGAATTAATATTGAACTTTCTCCATTTCTTAAACAAAATGTACAGTGAAGTAAATATTTTAAAGAGGATTTACCAGAATCCACTGTTATTAAATATTGGGCATTTCCCAGTGTTTAACACTGGATTGAATGCATTGGGTTTGTAAGACAGCTTATTACTTTAGACAATCTTGATGACTTCCACTGAGAGGAGTGGTCAGCAGCTGGTAGAACAGGCTCAGAGAGCAGTGCAAAATGTTGTTGTAGGTATGACTTACCCAAGAAAAGAAGAGTAACCTGAAGATATGTTGACTGTAAGGAGTTCTGACACTGCTGCATCCACAGTAGTGATGAAACTCTCCAGCTCAGCACCAGCACAGAGTAAGGGAGCCAAAAGCTAGGTTGTCAAGGACCCCTGAAACTATTGGCATTCAAATTAAAAGGAAGAAAAAATCTTACTTTTACTAAAAGGCAGAATGTAGGGACAAGTGAACACTCTCAGACACAGAAGTCTCTTTTCTGTAGCTTCTTCAATTTCTAATTCTGAAATTACTAGATGCCTCCATGGAACTCCATGACTGTAAGCATTAACCCTTGTGTTACCTGTCTTTGGAATGAAGACAAAGACAAAACTTATTATTTTAGAAAAGTTTAGGTCTTACTATTGTAAATGCAGTATTGGAAATACTAAGAGTAGCGAGGAAAATTTAAAAAAACTCTTGTGATATTTTCATCCAATTTTGTATCTTGTGAAAAGGCAAAAACACATCTTTTTCATTTTTATCTTGGGATGAAAAAGGAACAAATAGTCACACAGAGAAGCATCCCACTTCCAGATATGTAAGTTTTTGAACATTATTTTTTCTAACCTTGGGTCCTAGACTTAATTTAAATCTGAAGAACTGGGGTTCAAGTTACTTGTATATTCAATTTAACCAAAAGATTGTTTTGGAATAGTGAGATTGAATAAAAGCACAGATGTATGATACAAGAGTGATTGTTTCTCTTCTTTTCCTTGTCTTTTTACAGCATCCATCCCAGAAATATCTGTTTTGCCTGTGTTAGGAATTCTGCAGCAGATACTGACAGTTTGATCCTTTGACATCTAAATGAATAAGGCAAAACAAGACTTACTTGATTTTTGGTCTGGCTCTAGACTTGACAATAAAAGATCAAAGAAGCTATAGAAGTGGGAAATGAAGGAGGTGGAGAGGAAAAAGGAAGGGAAAGTAATGAGTATTGAATATTCAGTCATCAAATATGATTAATACAAGTGATTTAAGGGCAAAAAAAAGCAAAATAATAAAGCTTTGACTGCTGTCCCGATATGACTGTTATTAAACATGAATCAATAGCTGATTACACACTTAGATCAGTCAAAACTTTCCAAGTAATAATAGAGTGTAAGGTTGATTATGGTAACACATTCAGACTGAATAAGACTTCAAATGCATTCTTTTTTGGCTATTTATAAAAAGAGATCAAAAGCACAAGCCTAGAAGGACTGATAGCTAAATGTTAACAGTACAGTCAATTTATTTGTAGGGAGGTCAACATTATTTTCAAGTTCTTTATTAATGATATAATTTGTCAAAAAAAAAAATTATTTGGAGAAGAGAAAGGGTAGCAAGTAGCCTAGCTCTGCTTTATTGAAAACAAAAGGAAGGCTGAGCAGGGAATGTGTCTGGAATGCACCAAAAGGAACCAGGAAGACCATGACAGACCGTGTCAAGCCTCTTGCAGATAAAAAGGTCAGTTTCCAAAAAAAAAAAAACCCCAAAACCCAAAACAAAAACAAATAAACAAACAAAAAAAACCCACCCCACCTACACTCATTATACATCCATCTTTTGTTTTTGAAGGTTATTTTTCACCCCTTACTCTCCCACAAGGCTATTTGATACTAAGGATAAAATGTTCTTGAAGATAAATGATCTTGTAACTTATTTTAGTCCAATTTAACTCTTATTTTTCATATGGAAATTAGAGTTGTGTTATGCCAATATGTAAATACCCTTTATAAACAGAATTATTCTGATGTATTGAATCCTACAGGTTCATGAACACAAAACCCATCACACTTCCACTGTTCTGATAACAGAAGCAGATCCTGAAGTACAGTTTTCACTGCCCAGGTGACTCCACAGAGAAGAGGAGGGAGCTGTATATAAGGTGAAAATCCTGTTGTGTCTTTACTGTTGGTTTCAGGGTGTTTTTAAAGAGTCTATTTATTGCAGCATGTTTCAGATATATTGCATGAATGGCCAAGTCAAAATAAGCACTGCCACAAAATGTTCATTTTTTAGCAAAAAATTATATTATTAAACAGTTATGAAGGAGAAAGAAAGAAGAAAAAGTAAAAAGAATTAGATGGAGTGGATGTGCTGGACCCTGTTAACCCCTGAGTGCTGCACAGTTTAATTTAACATGCACTATACCTATGTAGTGAGACAAATTAGATTGTACTGATCTTCAACTTGGATCACTATTTACCTTACTGTAAATGACAAAGTCCCCTTGAATGACACAGTAGCCTTTAAAATTAAAAAGCAGCCACCTAAGTGATGGCACAAGGTAAATGATGACTAGGCAGGTCTGAGAGAGGGGGACAGAGCACAAAAGACAGCAGAACATAAGGAGAGAGGGGTGAATAACCAAACCTGGAAGAATTCAGAGTGACTGGTGGCTTCCAATCTGTGAAGGGGACAGAACAAGATGGCAACAAAAGCAAATATGGAGTTCACTGGATTGATGACAAATGGTAACAGTACAAATGTGCTTGAAATAGCCAATTCTCAGACCACCTAGCAGGAAATATTGGCATTAGGATGTCACCCTTACCTGGAAATGGTGTGCACTGATTTACAAAAGCCCATTTTTCTCATTTGTGGTCACTAAGAACACTATATTTGTATTAATCAGGTAAAACACCTATAAGGTGTATAGTATTTGAAGAAATAATTTTGTATATCTGCTTTTAAAAAGAATTTTCTTTAATATTTTAAAGTAATGGATTTTTTAAGACTTCAGGAGCACTACAACAGCAAAGGATGAACATTATTTCTTTTTTCTAATTTAATTTTAAGTCTTTTTATTCAAGGCTGGAAATAGATAGATAGACCTTCAAACCACAATCAGCCATACACACTTCTCACAACCTTAAAATGAGTTTTTCATTTTATTATTATTACTTCTTCCAAGATGAGTTCTCTGTTTATTTTGGGGCTGGGATTTTTTTTTTTTTTTGCCTTATGTCTGCTTTTGAAAAGAATATCAACCCATTCTCTCTGTCATACGGCTTATTTGAGAGGAGACTAAATCACTCCAAATCAATGCTACATTTCTTTTCCCCCACATCCATCCATGTCTAGTTTCAGCAAGGACAGCAGTAATTTTTTCACAGCAGCCATGAGGGGGTGGAGCCTGGAGCTGTGTGAGCCTGTACATAGACAAAAGAACAAATAATTACTTCTGAGGCTTTGTCTAAAATTAATCAAATGTTTTAGGCTCCCAAAAGTTGCTTTTTTTGTTTTTAGATACATAACTTTTGCTTTATAAAACAGTTACATCCATATAATTTTTTGGCCATAAATGCTGGCAAGTGCAAATTCTTAAAAATAAAAGGTCTGCACAAATACTGTGGTGAGTATTTTTATAAAAATCTGTTGGTGAGTTAGGTGCTTCAGCATATTCATGGCTTGCACATTAAAAAGTGACCTTTTTTTTGAGCTGCTGCTTCAAAATTAACTCAAAATTTGATCGGGAAAGTGCTACCTCATTTCAGGATACAAACAGAACGTTGAGGGCAAAGAGCAACCCAAGAACATTTGCCTTTCTTTTTAATCCCTTCTTCCCCTTGTATTTAAATCCTTCAATTTTATATTTTAGAAAGGTAGTTTGGTTAAAGGCAAATTCTTCCCAAATTATGTTTCTATAAAGGCCATTGTTCACCAAAAATTGTTTTCAACAGGTCTCTCTGTCCTCTTGTACACAGATAGGAAACTACCATGATTTTTTTCAGGACAGACCTACTATTCTTTTTTTATTTTTGTCCTTTATTTCCACAACAGACAATTTCATTGCTGTCACCTTCACTCCCAGAAGCCTCTAGTACAGCTGCATGACCATCACTCCCTGGCTGTGGTTTTTCTGCATTTGGTGCGGCACAGTCTGTGTTACAACATTTCTCCTGCTGGAGGATTTACTTCTCCTAACTTTATGTGTAAGAGTTTTGTGTTCCTTTGACCCTCATTTGTATCTGACAGGCTTTAAGAGTAGAGATTTTGTGACGTTTCAATACAGCCATGAAGTAGGAAGGTATTTTTGACTTTTTACTCCTATATTAATGTCAAATGGTAACATATGAAAAATATGCCTGTAGTTAGAAACTGTACAAGAGTGTCTGGGATACTAACACTGTTTTACTTTTTTGCATACTGATGTATTAGTGTGTCACTATGAGGAAAAGCACAGTAATATGACATTATTAACCATCACACCACATTCAAGTTATATGTTCCTTTTGGTGATGGAGTTAGAATTGTTGGCTCTAGGGCCTGTGGGAATAATATCTGCCTCTAAATATTGTATAAATGAGAAAAGTCTGGGTTTTTTTAATAATTTCCAGTCTTTAATATGGATTTCTTAAAAGCTAAATCAAAATTAAACCATGGTTATACAACTCAAGACTGGACAGGGGAAGGAGAATGTAAGGTAAAAGTGAATAGAGAAACTTATGTGTAATTGTCAAGACAGCCACAACACTCAGTGTACTTCAGGAAAACCTTCAGAGAGCTTCAAGTATCAGCACCTTGCTATCCAAAATCTCTTTCATACCTTTTCTATGGAGCAATCCAAGGGGAACTCCACTCAGCTCTGGCTCTTTCTCTCCTTCTTCTCTCTTCCTTCTGCAATTCTGGCTCACTGCATCCTGTCCCTGGCATAGCTGCCCAACACTATCTGTCCCTTGGACAGTGACTCACCTCATCTGTCCCTTGCCCAACTTCCCCTCCCTTTGTCCTCACAGCCAGCAGACTCCAAGTGACTCTCTACCAGCTCACTCACTCTTTTATCCCCATCATGAGCTGTGAGGGCAAGGCTGTTCCCACTCTTCAGTAATGAACACAGCTGCAATGTATATCACCACAAGATTGCCTTTAGCTCTATCTTCGTCTTACCACACTTATGGTTTGCATATCAATGGTTTGTGTGTGTGTATGCACAATACTGTGAACTGCTGGATAGAGCTGGAACTGCTTTTAAATAAAATCATTATGGCTGAGTGATAACAGCCTTCCTTGAGCAAAGGAGCAGAGACAAACACAAGCTTTTGATGAGCAGTGACATCCAGCTGCGTGTCCTCCCACCGACTGTGAGGCTAAGAACAGTACAGAGGGGTAGCAAACACTGATGCTGTGTCAAGGAAGTTGGGGCAAACCAGGAGATGCAGCTTTGTTATGGAGCCCTGGAATTTTTTTCCTGGAAGAATGGTGATTTCAGAACAGCAGATTCTGAACTTTTTTCTCTGCATTGCTGGGGTGTTCTAATTGATTGTTGCATCCCAGACCCTGTCATATGCAGAGTCCTCTGCACCCCAAAATCCTTTAAAAGGAGACAAGAGAATTACTTGTAGTCTGTCTCTGGAAGTTTTCCCAGTGAACATGTGCACTATTTCTCCCAGATTAATTTTTTCTCCTGTAAGAAGTTGGTGTTGTGCTGGTTCAAATTGTGGAGCTAAGTATCCCATTGTTGACAGATGAAAAAGAAGAATATGGAATTGATTAGACAACTTGCTTCTGCTTTGCTTCCTAATTAATCAGGTGATAAAGCACTTTTAGTGCTTTAGTATGATAGTTCAAGTAAATAAGAACATGGATAACTGATTCCAAATCTTAAAAGGATTAAATGAGCCGTGCTCTGCTAAAACAAAGTGGAATAGCCTCTGCTGACAGTTATACTCTTGCAGTTGATTGCAAGCCAGGAGGACTGTGTGGTGTTAGTGCCACCACATTTAACGCACTGTATGTAAATCAAATGGAGATTTTCTACAAAAAAATAAAATAAATATCTCAGATGAAGTAAATCCACAAGATTCCAAAGGGGCCAAGAGAGGTAAGTACTTTTGCACCCCATAGGACTGCTGGCAGCAACATCACAAAGGAAAGAAAGGATAACTGGACTTGGAAAAGGCTTGGAAAACACTCATGGAGATGTGCAAAGGTTGTGCTCCAGATAAAATATTTTCTCTCTCCTTCCTTCCTTCCTTCCTTCCTTCCTTCCTTCCTTCCTTCCTTCCTTCCTTCCTCTTTCTTTGCTTCCTTTTTCTCTTTCTATCCCTGTTTCCCCTCTCTCTTTCCCTCTCTTCCTTTCTGTCTTTGTAAATTCTTCCCATTTTTTTCAATTCAAAATTGTCTTTAAAAAGAAAGAAATTGACAAAGAAAGTGGAACATGGGCTGTAAAGTGAGCAACACACTACCACACAATGAATTTTCATTTACATTTGTACAAACTCTTACCTATAATCTCTCAAAGCCATTTTTATGACAGGTTTGTGAAGACACACAATAGCTCTCTGAGGTGACTATTTTATTAGTATTGTTTTATTGGATAACGACACGTGAAGTTAAGGCTGTTGCCCATATACAAAATTTTAGCATAGTGTTCCCCAATGGCTCTGCTTTGTACCCAGCTTTCTGTGTGGTTAATCTGGGTCTAAATATTAATCTAGTTCTGTAATGTGCATCTCATCTACTTTAGAAACCAGAAAATTAGGCGTTTAAGAAAAATCTATTATTCATGCTCCCACTGTAGCAAAGAAAGAGAGACATGCTATCAAAGGAATGGTTCCACCATCTAAAAATGGGTATCAGGTATCTGAGACTTCTAGGGTGAATTGCCCCCAGGAGATGAAAAAATTACTGTAACTAGAGGTGGCACTTTAGAAAACCAGCTTCCATTTGGGGTTCACATAAATATAACGGAGGCAGACATCATCCAAAAACTCATCAGTTGATGTCCCTCTCCTAAATTTGGAAATGAATCTCATAATGTAAGTCTTCATACTGTATTTTGGTCACTGATTTCTACTATGCTGGGATTGCAATGCACAACACTCCCTGCTTTCCTGGCAAAATGGGGGAAAATAATCCAAAAGTCCAATGCTTTAGGAGCTTTAGGAGCTCTAGGAGTTCTATTTTATAAATACCAGAGTAGTTTTCAGATCAAGTAGTGGCAGTAGGAAGACTGACTGCAGAACACTGTAGACCAGTGTGTTACAACCTGAATGTGTATTAGTGTATTAGCACAGGTACTGACACCTCCATCCACACAAAATTAGTTCTGGATAAAAGCCATGCAAGTTATGAAGCAGAGGAGTTAAACAGCTAAAAGTCTGCATGGGCCTGGGTTGGTAAACTCCACAATCTCTCTTCTGTGAGGTGACCATTTTTACCAACTTTCCAAGTCAATGGAATTTTAAAAAAAAGTAAACACTGTTTCAGAGATTGATTCAGCTGAATGAATCAAATATTATATATTATTTATTATTTATTCCAGCTCTTGATTTGTGAAAATGTATTTTTCAGACTGTTCTCTCTTCTCTTTTTTATGTTCTCTTCTCAATGACTTCTACATATTTGAGACATTTAGGTGAGAATTTAAATATATTTCCTTTACATAGTATGTTCTATCATCCTAGAGTACTTCACAAATTTAAGAACAGAAAGCAGAAATTCTGAACCAGATTGCAGCTGCCTTTTCATACACATACAAGGCCAGACTTTCCCCCAAGGCATCCCTCCTCCCAGTTGCAATCCATGCAATCTTTTGACTGCAAAGAATAGTATACACAAATACCACCTGGACAGAGAAGTGGTAAGAAAGAGGAAATACTGTAAGCTGCTTTATTTGACATCAAGTGAGTGCTTCCTGCACAGGGGGGGTGCATAAACAACCTTATTTGCTGTATCCTGGTATTATTTCCCTTGTAACTCACTCATAAAAATCCTTAAGGAGGTCACATATGTGTCTGTTTATGTGTGTGTATGCGTGTCTGTACATATAGGTATGCTTCCTTTTATCATTTAAAAAGAAATAATAAAATACTAGAGAATTTTCCACAAGCTCTGCTGTCAATAATGTGTTACAGTAACCCACAGAAGTTTAGGATAACAGTTTTCATTTGCTCTTGAAGCAATCAGTGGATTTTAGAGAGGTGAAATGTAATTACCTCTTACAAACTGGGTAGCAATGGTTTCATTAATTTCTTTTGGCTACTATCTTTCATTACAACGGTCTACAGACTCTTGCACGTATGAATTTTGAATTTTCCCACTGACTGGAAAGTGTCTCTTACAACCTTCTAAGTTTAACCTTAACTAGAAAGATAATACACATAAGCTTATGCTTATAGACTTGTAGGGGGTTGAGTCTAAGTGAGTTAGTTCCATTGGCTAAGTACTTTCAATGTTAATTAAAGGAACACCTAATAGTAGCAAAAATTCAGGAGGTCGTATGTGCATACAGTGTAACATTCATGTGGCATCTCTGACAGATCCTTTGGGTATTTCCTGTTGTACATCCCTGTGAACTGCATGAACAGATATTTCTAAATTAATATATTGACGGAAAAAAACCCCCAACCCCCCAAAAAAATGAAAACTAACAAACAGAAAGAACAAAAACAACAAAAACCCAAAACAGTAAACAAACAGATTACTTGTGGAAATTAACTTTTCAAACTGTTGAAGGAAATATTTGTTTAATTTGGGGGTATGTATTTGTGGAGCTAGTGCTTTTCCATGCATGATGCTTAAGTCAGCTTTCAAGGATAAATTGTCTTTCTTTTCATCTGCAAAACTAATCTGAAATGCATGTAGGCTTCAAAAAATAAAGAGACCTCTCACCTACCACTGCTGAAATTGGAATTCTCTCCACCACGAACACTGCTTTTCTTGGTGAGATTTAGAGGGGAAATGTCCATTTATGCCAGTAGGATTTACACGTCTAAAATGTTTGTTGACACTTACAAAACACAAACTGACTGAAAACTAAACTCAGAGATGAGGTTCTCTGCCACAGGATTAAAGTAATGGGAGGACTCTGAATGGAAAGCAGCTGACAGGTTTTGGGCCAGCTGTCTGTAAATCGCCCCTTCTGTGCCGAGGTGCTGTGTGGTCTCTGCTTCACTGCGCCACGCTGCAGCCATGCTACAAAGGCAAAGCTGAAAGCCAATATTCAAATGAGGCCCGAAGCAGAAATACTATTTTTCTCCATTAGAGGGTGGTCCCTGCTCATCATGGTTCAGCTCCACTGGCAGCAGAAGGCCTGCAATGCAGTGAGCTGCGTCGGAGATGACACATGAATCAGGAGATGTCTACGCCCTTCCTCCACGCGCCTCACGCTCCCTTTGAATGGAACAGTTAAGGAAAAAAGTGGGCATGGACACGAGCCAATTCCAAACATACATGTACTACCTGCTTTTATCCATATATGATGTATGCACACGAACCTGTGCATACATGTGGTTGTGCCATGTAAGGCAACTTAAGAACAGCTTTGTTGTAGCATCTGGAGCTGAATTCGTCATTGCACAATTTTTCTCCTGTCAATAACATCTACTTGATTTCAGCCATGATAATTATCTGTACACATAAAACCCCAACCAAAATAACCCAACACATTTGACGCATGTATATAGGTGTGCACAAATGATGTATTACAAATAAAACCTTTACATTAAGGTAAAATTGTGATTAGGAATTTGAAAAACCGAGAATATCAAAATGCTACTTGCCAAACAAATCTTGCTGCACTCTCATGTGAGCCTGAACAATATAAAAAGCCTTTCACAACATGATTGCATTCATTATTGTAATACCCTAATTCCATGCAGGCAATTCTATTCATTCACTTTGTTTTGAAGATTATATATACATGAAGTAGAATTCTGCAATGTCTTTTTACAGCTCAAATTCAATAAGAAGAAAAAATATTCAATAGAATTTCCTACTGTAAAGCATACTATGGAATAAGTATTGCAATGAAATATAAGAAAGAATTGCTGCTGGCATAATGAAACCACTTACACTTTGTATTTCATTAGCTTAATAGTAGTGAACTGTCTCATTCACAGCATTGCCTATTACAGATTGTACATGACATATAAAGCTCACAGAAAAGGCTTTGAAGTTGTGGTTTCTTTTTTTTTTCCTTCTTTTTTTTCTTTTTTTAAATTACAAACCCCCCAGAATGACCTTCAATAAAGGACAAAATAGAGAAAGCTGATTTCCAAAGGAAGTTTGGACCCTGAGTATTCATGAAAGCAGAGTGTTGCAAACAGATAAAGATGGAAGTGCAGGGTAACAAGGCTTCTGTTTTGAATTGCCATTGCTCCATTACAGCATTTTGGACTGGCAGAGGGTCTGCTCCCTCAGCACAGCATGTGTGCCTGTGAGCACACTGAATTCTGCAAGAGTAATCTGCCATCACAACTAGTGAAATAGTGAAATGCACACATATTTAACTATTCCTGATCAAGAACATAATATTTGTCTCCTCCCAGAAATAAGCTTTAACTGTCAAGCAGTCAAACAGTTCTGTTTTCTGCATGTCAGTTTTACTGTCTAGTCTACACCACTCGGCTGCAAATCCAGAGAGTGTGTCCCCTATGAGCACTTATGTGAGAATTTTTCATAAGGTTGTCCTAATCCCCTCACCTACAAACCGAGAAGCAAATGCCAAAGGTTTTGTTATGCTCAGAAACACCTATTCAGAAAAGACACCAATGGAGACCAGGCAATTCTTTTATCCCTCTCTATTATTCTCCATTGTTATGCTAAAAGAGAGCTTTTCTTATGAAATATTTTCTAGATCCCTTTCAGCAAAAATAAACAAGAAACATACATTTGCTTCAGTGTGGTCATATTTTAAGAACGAAAACAATCTTTTCAGGATTTTTATTCAGCCTTCAGATTTCAATATGCATGGCATATGGGCTTGCTATCCATCAGCTCAGCCTGACTGTGAGCCTCAAACCTAACAAAACTGTGCTTTAGAAACAGCAAATGAACATTTCCTTGTAGACAGTGTAGCAGAGTAGCAACAATTTTTGAAAAATGTAGATCTGCACAGTGCACACTACAAAACAATTTATGTGGTAGAAGTGTAGAGCAGTGATTTTATTAGAATAAGATCATTCTTATTCAGTGAAAGACTCAGACAGCTGTTGTATGAACAAAGCTTAGTACTCCTTCATTTCCCATGCAAGCCTATTTTTCAAGGCCATAATGTCCCCAGTCCACCAAGTTACATTTAAAACTACCTGGAGAGCTTTTTCACGCAGAGCTTGTGTTACTCATTCTACATATGGTGTGAAGTTCACAGATGAGAAATGTGAGCGCCTAAAATAAATACTACATGAAACCTGAGAAGCGTGAGGGCCCTTGGGAGTTCAGCAAATGAAATGCCTATCAGTCTCTGACACAGCAGACGCTCCCTACAATTGGCAGCTTCATGCTTCATTATGCATGGATCAGATATATAGGTATGGCCCCAGGCAAACTCCCTGGTTTAAAGGAGAGGTGCATGCTGGGGAAAGGCAAATGTCATTTGCCTGTGAATTTGAAAGACGAGGGGGAAAGGGGAATAGAGTTGATTAACCAAATGTGTGAGGGGTTTGTTTTGTACCGTTTATCCTAGAGTCTCCTCACTGAGAGTTGTTTCCAGGATTATATGTGTTGCACCTTTGATGTTTTGTGGATTTAACAATGTCTAAAAATGCAATTATTCTTGTCCATCCAGCTGAACAGGTCTAAAATAAATAATAAGCAGTCAGGTTTTTTTATCTCTAGGAAGAAAAATAAAATAGTTTTTTGCAGCCTTTTGTAACCTTTGTAATATAACCTATGTTTACAATGAAAGGTCAGCAGACAGACTTGCTGAAATTGTGCAGATTCTGTTAAACATCATTAAAACGTATCACGCTGCCTTAATGAATAAAAACTATTCCAGAGATTCAGCTACTGCAGGATGTTAGTCATGGGTATTTCCTGTACAGGAAAAAAAAAACCCAAACACCTAGTAACAGATCAGTTTGCTTCACATACATGTAGTTCTAATTACAAGAAACAGTGAAAATGGTAAATCCATCCTGATCCACAATTAGCTGAGGTGTAAGAGAGAAGAGGGAAAGAATAAAGGATAAACTCATTACTGACAATCTCTTAAGAAAGCAGAAAGGATTAAAATGTTTGTGAGAAAGGAAACTGTATTTCACCATTCCTGAGAAAATTATGACCCTGAGGGATCAACCGAGAAAAAGTGCTCCTGAGTATTGGTGTGTTTTAATGAAAACCCTTCTTTCCTCCTGCAGTGTTTCCATTCTGAGATTTCAATCATGCTATGTTCTGTCAATTAAGCTTCAAAATATAATTTTAAAGCTTTTTTCTACCATACCAGTAACAATCATGTTAGATTTTCTTTTAAATTGTTTATATACATGCGTACATATATATACACACATTTATTTGCATACTCTTTTATAAAAGTATGTATCTCTGTGTGTCTGTGCATCTTTTTTACTGCAAAAATTCCATGGAAGAATGGCATGGAATTGTTTGGAGCCTAAAACATAGATGAAAATAAGGCAAACCAAGTCTATAAAACAGAGAGACTTAAGAAGATAAGCCTTCAGCAGCTGTAACAAATAGAATGACAGAGAAAGAAAGAGAAAAAGAATGCCACTAATGTCTCTCAATGCTCTCTCCGTGTGTTCAGACAAGTTATGGCTAGGAATGTAAAACCTGAATTTAAAGAAACTGCATCTGGTGGAGATTAAAAAGGATAAAGAGGAGAAAATCGGTTTGATGTACACTTCAAAATGCTGCTCATAATATAGTTTGTTCTATTACTTGAAAAGAGAGTATCACTGTTCTTTTATGTCTACTTTTTAATCCTATGCTTTTAAAGTATCTTTTATTTGCTCCTATTTGAGGTGAATTGCCTCACTTCAAAAACTTAAATCTAGTTTGAGGATTTTGACTTTAGAGGGGCTTTCTTTGAATATTCTTCTGAAGTTATATTTTATCCTCCATTTTAACAATTCTCAGGTTTTACTGGGTAGTTGTGAATGCAAGGTCTTCCACAGTGAAGATCACCTGCAGGCTCAAGAATGCACATTTTATACTAAAGCTGCCAATGTGTTGTGTCAGGGTCAGGAGAGAGGTATTTTCTCAACTTTGCTGAATTGTAAACATGAATATTGTAACACTGAGTCATGTAAACACAAACCTCATTTTATTGCTATTTTTCTGTCCCACACCTTAGCTATCATTAGCTGCTGCAGGGAAAAAAACCCAAACAACTTTAATTTTGGTCAGTTTTGGAGCTTGTTAGAATTTAAAACGTGAACTTCACTACCTAACTGTGAACCCACAAATCCCTTTGAAATCAATTAGAATATTTATCTATTGGTAAACTACTTAGTTTTTTCTTAACAAGATGATGGAAAGAACAAAAAATTTGAACTTCTGCTAATACATCATTGAATGAAGACCACTAAACTAGACTTAAAGGGCAAGACATCCTTTTTGAGCAAAACCTAACAACAATCTTAATTAGTTGCTTGAAAGAGTTGAAACAAAAACAGAAGCTCCCTTGGACTTAAAGGGACCTTGGATATGTTACAATTTTTCATAAACAACTACACTGAAATTAAGAGTTTTCCTTCTAGGATTTTGTGTTCAACTACTGTGTAAGGTCTTTGTGATAATGTCAATTCTTTTCATTCTGTGTTTTAGCATCACTTTTCTTGGTGGTATATTGGTAGATGACAAATACCTGTAGTTTACATACAGAAATAATAAAATGTAAAGAGAAACTATGAAGTCATTGAGGCATGACCATCCTCAATGAGACTGGGTGCTTCTCAACCCATTCATTTACAAGTTCATAATTCAAAATACACACATATATTGGATAAGATTCTCATCCTCATTTAAGCAGAGTGGTGCTTGTCTTTCAAGTAGACATAAATTGAATCCAGCATAAAACCACTCTACACTGCCTTTATTCTATAAAGCATGCTCAGTGAAAAAGGAATCCAGGCTATTAGAAGAAGCATTTTTTAAAAAAAAAGTTTTATATTTTATTTTAACTGAAAAAAAGGAATTTAACTACCTTTAATTTCTCAAACTTCTTTAGCATGCTCCAACTCAGAGGCATAAATGTTAATAGTGTACAAATTTCACTATCAAGAGAAGAAGCACAGGTATTTGGGGGTTTTAGAGGTATCTGTTTCAGTTCAGTCGATCAGCTTTATCTAACACAGTTAACAGTCAAGTGTAGGATAAATGAAATGCACCTAATGATATGCACAACAAAAAATTCATATGCAGAAAAGGTACTCATAGATTCATATATTATATGCTGGGAGAATAAAATGGTCATTTAATATTTAACCTATATTTTAAAACAGTAATCTTTTTTTCCCCACTGGAAACTTATGCCAGTTTACTGGATGCTATTTTTTCTCTCAAAACAGAGACACCAAACATAATGGCATAAATTGGCACAACAGCTGACATTTGCTTATGTCAGTACAATATACACGGCTGTCCATGCCATACACAGCACAGCAGTTTTACAAATTTTAATGCAGATGACATTAAGACAATAAGAATTGATCCATGGAAGAGTGCAAGACCTTTGTAGTCCTAAGCTGCCACATGTAGTTCTCTTCTTCACAACTCTTAATATTCAAATATTGGACTTCTCTGTCTCATACAGAAAATCCAGCCACATCTCAGTTGTGAAAACCTGTAAGATTCAGCCACCTGTATGAAAAGACAATGTCCCACAAATAATGAGCTCTTAGGCCTTATTGTGTCTTTTGGTAATGCTCAAGTTTGGTTAAAAAAAACCCAAAACCAAACAAACCAAAAAAAACCCCCACCTCTCATCTTGACTAATTTTAAGCGTGATTTCAGCAGAAAATAATTTAATAGATTGTCCCGTTTTGCAGAGAAATTTGATGTTTGTCCCTGCTTTATGTCCTTTCTGCAAGCAATACATCAGCTATTATCTTCCTCCACTGTCCTCAGAAACCTTTTTTCTTTCTTTTTCTGACTCATGCTTTTTTCCTTGAGGTTTAGAGTGTTGCTGGTTCAGACAGATGCATGTGACTGGCATTGTGAACTGAAATGAAGGATGGTTACACGCTAACAAGAGCACCCTTCTCACTCCATGTTTCACACACAGCAGCAGCAGCGAGTGATTAATGGAGTGGCTGGAAGGGAGGTTTGTGGGGATGGCTGGAATCATCCTGTGCTGCTGTCAGGACCCAGAGAGAGCAGCAGAAAAGCATCTACCTATATATACATCTCTCTATTCTGTCTCAAATATTTACTGTGTACCCTTTGCCACAGTTTAGCCCTATTCAATAATTTCACTCTCTCCTATTCTCACTTCTCCTTCAGATATTTGTTTTTTCTTCTATCTCTCTATAACCTTTAACTTTTGCTGCTACTTCCCAGTGTGCAGATATATGGGGGGAGGTTTGCCTCTGTGCCAAAAGCAAGCACTAACCATGGGAAGCCCAGAGCCCCTAAGCTGTGAATGCTCATGGTTCAGGTCACAATACAAATTACCCTGCTTGTATAATTGCTTTAACTGCCCCAGTACTATAAGGAGAAGATGACTGGAAGGGTAATGGGATTAGCCAGGACAACTGTGCATATAGGGGAATACTTAGACAGGAAGGACAAGATGATACTGAAGATACTTTCATCTCAAAGACCAGCTGTTTTCCTTGTTTAGTGGAATCACTAAAACCTGTCTTCCATTATATAGGGAAATATAATTCTCTTTTTTAGTATTCATGCCTTATTTGGGAAGTACAACTCATCTTTTCATGTAGCCACCATCCTCAAACATGCTGTCCCTATCCTGTCCCCTTTGCTGTGAGCTCAGCTCAACAGCATTGCAGCATGCACAAACACCTACTCTGCTGCTCTGCGGCTGGTGGCCAAAGCTCTACAGTTCCTGATTTGCAGACTGCACCACCTTTTCAGAATTGAATCAGAAACAGTTAAAATGAAGTCAATTTTCCTAATAAGTACAGTGAACTTGCTTAGGGGGTTCTAACAGCTGGATTTCCTTTTAATGTTTTCTTATACAATATAAACTTCCCTCAAACTGGAAAAATACTTATTTGTGTCCTTCAGTGTTAACATGAATGACTTTCTGAAATGTCTTGTTTCACAGTGTGACTATTTACTGAAAATCCTCATGCAGAATATGCAGAATCATGGTAACAGAATTTGTGCTAATGAAACCAGCCTTCAAAGAGATATCCTTATCCCAAACTGGAAAAGATTTTAAGGAATGGTATTAGAAGTGGTTTGTTGTCCATTTCGAGGTTGGCAACCCTACAAACTCAATAAACTTGGTAAAATTTCCTTAGGTTCTACAGTAATCTTCACTAATGTTATCTTCTGTCTTCTATGTTTTCAATGTGCAACACTCTGAGAGAAACAAATATTGTTTTTACCAAGCTAAATAAAGAAAAGCCACTGTTTTGCAGACATCTACATTCCAAGGATTTAAAAATATATGAACTGGACACACATATATTATGTCAATGCCATTTCATTCACTGTAAAAGAGGCAGTAGCCATCCTTTCCTGTTCAGAAGGTCCCTTCTCAGGTTTCAGGTTACTTCTCTGATTATGTATGAAAATATTTTAGCTGTTAGTTTCAACCTTGTTCTAGCTGCATTGATGTATGATCTCAAATCAGCACAATTCAGCATGTTTTGAAAAAAATGCTGTTCAGTTAGACTGTGAGTGTGAAGGGAGATTAAAAGAGAATGGAAAAAATTATACTCTTTGTAATGAGGTGTTGTTTTACTGCACAAATGACAAGTGTCTACCATGGCAGCTGACATCAGCAGAGATGTCAAGCCTCTCTGATGAGCAAAACTGTGTACAGGATACGACTTGCACTTCTCATTTACCAGCCTTGTTAAACCTCTCATCAGTGACATGTACACTTTTGGTAATAAACTAACTTCTGCAGCAAAAATTAAATCTCTGCCTCTAGAATGCAGTAAAATACTTCTCATTTCACCTAGTATCAGCATGAATATTGTGAACACAATTTGCTAAGCTGCTGTGAGATGTGTTTAGGGAAATCTGCTTCCAGGTCTTTAGAAAAAGCTTTTGTTCATGTCCCATGATATGACATTACAGTAACTGGAGTTACACTGTGTGTAACATTAGAAATGGATGAATAAACATTTACTCATTAGAACTCCAGAATGATGTAGCTTTCTGAGGCAGTTTGGAGACTGTTGCTCAAGAAATTGTTTCAGTGTTCCTGAGAGCAAGAATGCTACTGCCTTAGAAAACTTCCCGGGGCTTTTCCTCTTTGTTAGTGGATGCATTGACATTTCACTAATATATAAGGGTGAATTAATGGGTTGATGGAAAAGAGATAAATAAATGCTGCTGTTTATTTACAAACTGACCTTACAGAGATTTTTCATATTTGCATGTGTAAAAGATTAATTCCCCAGTCACCACCTTTAATATGATAAAAGGCTATCCATGAAAACACCTAGTTCACTCAGGTTAATGGACTGGCCTTGACAAGAGATTTGCCAAAGTCTTCCTTGTAGGGAAGGGATTTTTTTCTCACATCATCCATGACAAGTACTCTGAATCCTCTTGGAATCCAGGCTGCTGGTAGAGGTGATCTGTTTTTCTGCAGAAAGCACCTGCATAGATCTCCTGACACTGTGTTACTGCTGGTGTGTCCTGGCCATGACAAAAATCAGAGCAAGTGCTATTGCAGCACAAAGAAGTGGATAAGACACATGAAAGAAGAACCTTCCATCTTCATCTTTCCAGCCCACCCAGGGCCCTTGAGGTGTTCTTCCTGTCTTCTCATTAGTAACAATACTGGTTACTAAAAGCTGAAAGACAAATAAACAAAAGAGAGTCGGAAAAAAAAAAAAAAAGAAAAATATCCATGACAAAACAGTGCAGCCAATATTAAGGAGTACTTGTGGGCAAAGCTGTTCTGAGTTACTGCTGGGTTTGCCACCAACTCCTTTCAGTTCCTCACTGAACAATGACAAATCTGACAATCTGGGTTAACCCTGATCACATTAGGGGTCCTTCCTCATCTAAACACTGCCTTGGAACCAATATCTAAGATATTTGTGCTGTGTTTTTTTGCTTTCTGAGCTGAATTACTGGATTACACTGTAGTGGGAGGGTAGCAAATGACTTAGCTGGAAACAGAAAGGAGCACAGTGAATGAGTATGTCTCCAGCTTTAAACTGATACATTGCTCACTATATGGCAATGGTAAGCTCCTGGTAGTCCAGAACTTTTCTGTTTCCTATCCATAGGTTGCCTGAAAAATAAAGTCACTTAGCCAGAGTTAAGTGATATTACCAGAGCTAAGGTCTCATGTCCTCTCCCAGTGTCCCTAGACTCTACCTTTGCCTCTATGAAGTCTCTACACTTTTTTCATTTTTCTTTGAAAGATCTCCTTAACCATTACCTTATCTTCCAAAACCTTTCCCAGGCCAGATCTGCTATGCTTCACCTTATGGGCCCACTCTAAAACAGCAACCACCTCAGGACTTACACCTGAGATGGGATGGGGCATCCCATCTTCCTGTTCCAGTAACATCATTCCTAGGTTCACCAAGATCCTCACTAGTATCCACAGATCTTCCAGTGCCTTTTTTCACCCACAGGTTTAACTTTCCTTCATTCCTATGGCCTAATGAGTCTTGCCATGGGTGCCCTTAAGAAGCACATGTGGTTAAAGTCCATTTCACTCGGTCAAGATGTCCTTTCTTAGGAATCCCACCTGCTAAAACTGAAATATGGCAGAATTAGTGACCTTGTGCAAACATAACCTTCTTAGGAATTAATCTTACATCTAAATATCAAGAGAGAAAAGAGCTGATGCAAAAGAACACAAAATTAGGGAAATTAAAATGTAAATGCTGTCAGGGCCAGCTCTATCTGTTTGCATTCCCCAGCACAAGAAGGAATGTTGTTCTTAAAGGAAGGAGGAGGGTAGAACGATGGGCTCATCCAGAGATCCTCTGCTGGGGATGGACCTGTGCTGAAGGCCCTGCTGGAATGATTGCAGGAGTGCCTGGAAGGCCCTGAATGATGGTAACTTTTGTATGAAAGATTTGAGGGCTCAAATTCAGAAGTGTTTACAATAAGACAGAACACAGGCACCTCCTGTAAACCAGCTGACTTGCAGCAACTCATTCCCCCACAGCATTAGTCTCTTAATGAGCCTAAGTGCACATTTTGAGTACCACATTTAGGTGAGAACTATTGCCAGAATTTTTATTAAAAGAATTATTGGTCAGCACTGGAAACTCTGTTAGTTTTATTACAGCTTGGATGTAGTAATATATTTTCTTCAAAGTTGGATGAATGCAAGAAAGAATAATTTTGAATGTTTCAGCCAAATTCGTCAATACTCTTCATCTACTTTGTGATAGCCTGAAGACATAAAGCAGTTATTGACTAGTCACAGCACAACAGACAGCAGAGACTTACTATTTCCTTGCATCACTGGAGTGGCACAAAATAGTTGGGACCTGCCAGTTAATCTCACTCTTTAGTCATGTTAGCATTTCAATTCATCTACACCAGTTCTGAATTTTTCAGTATTCACAGAACTGCACAATTTCACAACTGATTTGAAAACATTCATATGACACAGACATATCTGAGGTACTTGGGTTCAGATCACACATAAGAGTGTTAAAGGCTTTTCAAGCATTCTCATTTGTGTACAATGATGAGATTCACTCCACTATAACAAATTGCTAAATTGCAGGAACGTTCTATAAAAGTAGAAGACAAAATAACAGCATTCTATATCTGTAAGTACTAGTCAAACAGCTCTAAATTCTGTATAGCTCATACTGTGGTATTCAAGCTTTATGGGCTTCCAGAGAGATCTACAGCTAGAATTATTGTTGATCTTTACAGTATGTCTCCTGACACTGAAATTGATGTGTACTCATATTTAATTTTAATGGCAGTGAAGATGATACTTATGCTGCTGTAATAAGTATTGTCTTCAGGACTCAGAGAGCTTAAGTCTGGATCAGAGCTCCCATTTAAATACCAGTGGTAATGCTGCTAACACTGATCCTATTAAACTGCACATAAACTGCTTTAGACAATTAAAAGATACACATCTCTTCAGTAATAGAGTTCAGTGTTCCTTCGGACTGCTGTGTCCAGCAATATCTAGGTTGCTCTTGGAAGACAATGCATTTGCCCTTACACTTTTTTCCTTTCTAGGAAATTATTGTAATTTTTTTTTTTTCTTAGAAAAGAGCAGTTTTCAGAAAATGGGATTGTTTGGACTGAATTTTACAGTTCTAGAGAGCTTCAGAGAGTTGCCAGACAGATAAACGTTTCAGACTCTATCAAGCCTTCTGAAGTGTTTGATAACATTGTAGCATATTTAAAAAGTCCAGAATCATACTAGATTTTATTACAGTTGCAGCATCTGTAGGTGGGAGATGACATTTCAGTAACGCATCTCCCACCAATCTTTAGTTTATGGATTGCATGTACCTTCAAGAACAACAATGTTCATTGCTTAAAGAGGAAGAATATGTAATGAAAACATGATATTTTGAAAGAAAGAGTGGATCAACCACCTCAACATTAATTTGGGAAAGAACTGCATTACTAATACCCACAGGAACCTAGTGAAAGTCTCTGTCTCACAGAGGCATGATGTACCTCATCACTTTCCACTAAGGGCCAAAAAGGCAATATCCTGTTTGGCTGTGAGACAGTGCCTTCAGAATCCCCACTCCCTCTGAGTGCAGACCTCAGTGGGAGCCTGGACCTCTGCATGAGCAATAACTGAGTTACTGGGCTGGAAAGGCCAGCTCTAACTTCCTCCCCTTTTTATCTCATCTGTTTTGTGCTTTCAGGTGTGCAAGGAAAATGGTTGAATTAGGCATGGCCTCAGCAGTCCCACCAAAATTGTCCAAAACTGCCAGATGAGGACCAAAGCAGCAGACAGCAGTGCTGGGTGCATGGGCCCCAGATAAACCAGTATCGTGGGTGGGTCCAGCTGTATTTACTGAGGTCTCAAAACTTTTGTGATCACATACCAGAGTGTAAAGTGTGTGAACTCTTTCACACCATCTGGGCCTGTTTTGGTTGCCTTCTTCAGCTTACAGGCTTCTGAAAGATCCAAATTATCATCCCTTCTTATTTATTTGAAAAGCATAGTGAAAAGAAAGAGGCTCTGAAAAATCTGACATTATAGTAACAAAATAGAGTCACAAGACTGTTAAGTACTTTTGTTCTCAATTGAGAAAATGTCACTTACCCTTGTGTCTGAAACCCCAGGTGATCAGAAAAATTGAAGGCATCTGCAGTTGCAGGCTGAAGTTTCTGATGAGGTTATTTTCTGAATGTTTTAGAATGTGATTAAAAATTCCCTGTACTTGCTATCCCCCATTTTTAGTTATTAGAAAGCAGTGATAACACTGAAACGCAAAAGATCATATTCAAAGAGCCTCGTTACCTGTCAGCAGTGCTGTGTGGAACCTTTGGAGGATGTAAGGGAATTGTAAATGTATGTCATACTGGGAATACTGAGACAACTGCCATCCTCTGCCTATGGAAAAGTATTTGAACATCATGTGTCAGCATCTTCTGTACCTTTTGAGGATACTGAACAACTGAACAAATTTCTAGTCTGGGCATTTCTAATTAGGTGTGCAGCACAGATATATTCCGCACAAGAATATTTTATAGGAAACTGCACAGCTTATTTAGCAAAACTGCCTAATACAGTTAGCTGATCAATACTGGTATATAACTAAAAATAATTTCTTTTCAGTGTCTCAGATCTTGAACAAAGATGCTGGGACAAAACAATTAAGAATTTAAACCAGAGAAGACATTGATACCTAACATGGAAAGGAGATGTATGAAAATCCTAACATGAGGTACAGCCATTTGAAGCCTGAGAAGTCTGAACCAGCTATATTTTTCTCTTTTAGTCCTAATTTCTTGAAATACTCAGAGGTATACATTCGTAGATGCTCAGAATTTGCTTTGTCCTGGACAGGATTATCAAAAGGCATTTGGCACATCCTTAAGCTAGCTAGCTGTGAACCAGAATGTTTGTCTTTGCCCTTAATGCTTTTAAAAGTCCAAAGGAGCTCTGCAATCAGAATTTAGAAAACATACTTCTCTCAAACCTATATGATACACTAGACTGTAATTACAGGTGCAGTGGTATTTCAGCATGTGTACATGCATTCCTGTCTGGATTTTTTCTTCCTTCTTCTTCTGTGGCCTAATAAAAAAGTGAGCATTATGAGCTATATATTGTTCCCCTATTCTTATAAAATGGCTTGAAAAATGATTTTTTGGAACTACTGTTTTTCAAGTTACTTTATTCCATGTTCTTGCTGTTAATGCTGCATCATCTGGTACAACAGACTAAGTGGTGTCCCATCACCAGAACTTGGAAACGCCTTTTCTAGAAGAGCTTGAGTGGAACCACTGCCCTGTGTGGCTTTCACCAGTCATAATTGCAGAGACCAAAAAAGTGACCCAGAGTGTAAAGCAATCTTCCCTGCAGCCCCCAGTCTGCTGCCAAGACACTAGAAAGACTTGATGGTTCTCCCATAGCTGCAGCTGCTCCTACCAACTAGTTGACAATGCCTGCATGTTGGTTGTGCTCAAGCTAGGTATTTCCCTACTGTGAAAGTGGATTTATGTCAGAGGCACATAAATAGTCCTATAATCCAGTCTCTAGGAGGCAGATAACTGCTCTGGCGGGGTTGGTGCAAACAGACAACTGCAAATCAAAATTTTGGAGTTCTCCCCAAGGTTGTCATGTGGGTTCCCCGCATTGTGCTATGAGAGTGTCCTCATGCTACTGATCTAGCCTTAAGCTTCTTTGCTCAGAAATGAGAGATTTTCCAAATATTATTACTGACATGATTAGCTCATACAATTTATTGCATCCTTATTTTGAAAACTTAGGCACAGCACTATTTACATAACAATGTTATTTCTAGAAAAGATACTTTTTATGCTTAAGTAAATAGCATTCTGAAGGTGTGCTTATATATTACACAGGCAACAAGAAATCTGTAGCTGCCAATTGGTTCTAAACTATTAGTTCAAGGCACCAAAATTGTCTTGGACTAGTTTGTTTTGGGGAAAAAAAAATCCTTTTCTTTAACCTATAGCAAGTGCATAAAATAAACTATCATTAAAAAGACGCATCTTTCACACAAGTTTTCAGTTTAACTGGACATCCGTTTGAGTTGGAAGAAATCTGAAACCAACAGGGATAAAAAGTCCTTCCTGCAGGAGTAAATTTTGTTTATGCCATCTACCAGCCCTTTTTACTGTGCCAGAATGGTTCAGTGCAGTCAGAAATGGGTGTTCTTTTAGCCTCCTGGTTTTCTGCTTGCTCTGCCATTCTCTTTTGCTTTTGTGAAATGCCTGAAGATCTCCTAGCTAACAGGCTTGATTCTTTGGTCTGCTGTATCTTCCTACTGATGGCTTTTTCTATCATTCCAAATTCTTCATTTATGTTTTGTTTAATGCAAAGCTTTTGTTCCTAGGGCCCAGTGAGATGCAGTGAGAGAATGAAAGGAGCATCCTGAGAGGAGGTAAAAACTGCTGTCTGAAGGTACCCATCTCTGTAACTTAGAGTAGACACTTATTAAAATAGCTTAGACCTGACACTGAAACTTTTACTGTCTGAAATTTGGTGATGTGTACCCTACTGATGTAATTTCTCTACCTATTTACCAATTACAAACAAAATGAAAAATGAACATAAATTTTTACCCATCCTAATGTCATGGCTTAACCCCAGCCAGCAGCCAAGTGCCACATAGGCATTAGCTCATTCCCCCACCAGCAGGATCAGGGAGAGAATTGAAAGGGTAAAAATTAGAAAATTTGTGAGTTGAGATGAAGACAGGTCAACAGAGAAGACAAAAGCCACGCACATAAGCAAAGCAAAACAAGGAATGAATTCACCGCTTCTCAAGGTCAGGCAGGTGTTCAGCCATGTCCAGGAGAGCAGGGCCTCGTCACATGTAACACTAACTTGGGAAGACAAACACCATCGTTCTGAATACCCACCCTTCCTCCTTCTTCCCCTCATTTTACAAATGGTGAGCATGATGTCCCATGCTCTGGAATATTCCTTTGGTTACCAGGGTCACCTCTTCCAGCTGTATT
Organism: Pycnonotus jocosus; assembly: GCA_013400435.1. Lineage (NCBI taxonomy): Eukaryota > Metazoa > Chordata > Aves > Passeriformes > Pycnonotidae > Pycnonotus > Pycnonotus jocosus. Next base: position 148,540 of record VWYP01033527.1, read on the forward strand.
AGCTCTCAACCTTCCTCACCAGCACAGCTAAATGAAAAACATAAAAGGCCCTGGCCCAGTGTAAGCCCTGTTCAACAAGAACAAGAACAAGAACAATTCTATATTATCAGCCCTGTGTTCACCAAAAGTCTAAAACATAGATCCATACCAGGCACTGTGATGAAAATGAGTTCTACCCCAGCCAAACCCAGCACACTTAAGGACCATAAACACTGTATTCTTAAAATTTTCCTAGGTATCAGGAAGATCAGGTCAAGTTGTGGGAATCCCTCAGAGGTTACGCAGTTCTCCTTACAACACCTTTGGATACCTGGAATGATGTAATAGATTGAACCAAATTCAAAACTCAAGATTTCTTGCATTTGAGATGTTCTTATCCTTAGGAGAAAGAAATAGGGACATAAAAATAAGGAAAGAAAAATTTTCTTTCAGTTAAAGAACAAGTATAATACAAGTATGCTTATGGAAACATCTGAGAGTGGTGAAAACACAGGACTATCCAAGGAAGAAGCCAGGCTGTGACTTCTAATCATAGGAGCACATGAAACCATTTAGAAAGGAAGACTTCTATTACTGCCATTAAATAAAAAACTCTGCAAGTGTGAAAGAGGAAAAAAGACCTTGTAAGTAATGAAAATAATGTAAGTAACTCAAAATGCATTGAAAAAATTAGTCACTTTGTGACCCAGAACCAAATACTTGAAAGAAAAAGCAAATGAGTTTTGCATTATTACAAATTGATAAATAAATCTCACTCCTTGTAAGCAAAGGTGAGGGAATAAGTTCAGGATCTACTGATCTGCTACAATGACAGTCCCAAAAATTAGCCATTTCTTCCCATGTCTGATAAGAGATCTCCAGCTAAATCATTTTCCCTGATTAAAACAACAGGGAGAGTAAAAAATGGAATTGAAACTGGATTTCATTTTCTTCCTCAGACTTCTCCAGAATCTGCTTGAGTTAATGCATAAGACTGTCTGTCTGCGTGTGAAAACTGACAGGGTAAACAGGCTAATCAGCTCCAACCATGCCTTTTGCAATCAGAATCTCCTGAGGATTGCACACACTTTTTCCACCCTGTTTCTTTTGAAATTAAGCACTCGTATTACACAGACAATCTGCATTGAATTAGTGACAACTCTGAGCAAGCACCAATCCAACTAATTTAGGCAAGTCTGCTTGTCAGCTTTGTTTTTTAAATCTCTGCAATAACACATGTGCCCCTTGCAGCATTGCCTGGGGCTGCTCTCTTAGTTTCTTAGGCTCTTTGGAATAGTGTGCCTGAAACAACATGGTACATTCAAGCAAGAAGTTGTTTAGCTCTAACTGTGTTAATGTCAGCATTCAAACTCTGACCTCTTTCTTTCCCAAGCAGCAGAACCTGGTAACTCACAAAACACCACAATACCTTGACAGTATTTGTCATCAGAAGAAACTGTGAATATTTATGGCCAGGACCTTTACCTAGAGGAGAATACTTACCCAGAATGAGACATGTGGAGAACAGCAATATTTCCTTGCAGGGACTCCATCCCCACCAACTGGCATCCTAACATGTGGCCACATCTCTTGCACGGCTGTGCCACACGTTGCTGAGGGACAAGCTTTGCAGGGCCATCACATACAAAGTGTGGCCACTCTGGGAAGCTCTACTGAAAAACCAGGTTTATCAGGTTTAGTTTAATCACGGTCTGAGAGAATTTGCCATCTGTACCAGAAGGTTTGAGGTGATTCTCCTGCAAATAAAACCTGCCTTGGAAGACATGTAAATTTGGAGATTACTTTTGTGTTAGACAAAAAGACACAGCCTTCAGTCTTATTTTTCTTTTTTTTTTTTTTCTTATTTTTTGGCTAGTTTTTTTGTATTTATTGAATTTTCGTGTCTCCATTTTGTATTCTTAATTAAAGATGTTCAGCATCATCCTACCAAGATTTAGGTGAACCTACACAAGAGATCAGAAATGCCTCAGGTGTCTCCCACAATCATGCTTCAAGGACCTGTGCTCTATCTGTGTACAAAATCATGTTGCATCCTGGACAATGCAGTCCTGACCTTGAATTTTCCCATACAGAGACATGCTAGAGTGCAAACAGCCTGAAAAAGGTCCACATCTGCTTTTCCAGGGCAGGGAAATCCAAGCTCACAGGCTTGAAGCTGTCTGCAAACAGGTCAAGTCAATAGTGTTCAAAGCAAGCCACAGTGCTGCCTGCTCATCTTGCTGGCTTGGCCATGAGCATGCCTTGCCCATCAATGTAAACTTTGCTCCATTCCTGATCGACTCAAGTGCCTTTTCAGTGAACTGGGACATGAAGATCCTCTTCAGAAGCAGCCAGGTTGTACTGAGAGCCTGGGTACTAACTGAAGCAGCAGACAAGGTGATTTGGTGAGTGAGGGCTGCAATGTAATCTTTGAGACCCAGCAACCAGCAGTGTGAGTTTTAGTTTCTTAATCAACTCAAAGACACATAAAAGCAAAGTATATAAAGAATTAGAGAGCTTTATTTCATCAGAGATTTTTCCTGTGTTATAATGATTCTGTGTCATAATTAAAACCTTAAATAGAATTTACTTTCAACAAGGTTTGATTATCTGTGTAATTACATTGGTTTTGACTGACTGCAGGCCAACAATGCTGTAGGGCCATTACAGTAGGTGGAAGGATATTTCTGTACTCTACTATTCCAAAATACAAAATTCTTTGGTATTTATTTACATCCTGTTGTGTTATTTTACTTGTTGCAGTTGGAATGATACATTGAAAAAAAAATGAACAATTGAATGAAGATGTATATATTTCATTGTTACTCAAAAATATGAGTAAACAGAGATAAGGAAAGCATGTCAGCTTGTGAATGGCAAAATGTGTCCTTTTCCTACTCACTTTTTTCCAACAAAGAATCACAACCCTCCACAGACAATGTCAATGAAAGATCTAGGAGCAACTTGCAGTAAACCAGTAAGAGCTACAGACATGTCCTACCTGCTTTTATATATGTATCTTAGGGAACAAACTTGCAACAAAATGACTTTGTGGGCTAGCAATCTGTCAACATGCTTAGCAGGCATCCCATGAGGAATTTTATGGGACATAACAGATGCCCCTGCCACCAATACTTCAGTGTCAGTCACACTAGCAAGATGAAAGCTGCAGAAGGCTTCCCTACCTGTACTGCTTTCATGTGTTATAGGGATATATCCTTTAGAAAAGAATCCAGAAAAGAGCAAAATTGAGTCATGCTGAGGAACTGCTTCTGTTAAGACTACATATGGGAAGCATTCTTCAGCCAAGATGCCACATACATTAGAATGGTTATATACAGGGAGTGGTGATAGCTGCCCATTTGTGAGAATGAGACAATGTATTACTTTCCCAAACGTAGGCAGACTGCTTATTACATTCAGCTTGCTGCCTGTGTCTTGTGGCAGTGCCAGTGACAAAGAAAATTGCCTGGGCTTGAGCCATATTGGAACAAGAAATGAGGTAAACAACGACATTAAAAAGTAATTCTCTGCAATAGCTTTTCTTTTTAGTAAGTCATTTTAATATACTATTCTGCACATGTAAATTGTGTGGTATAGTCATAAAAGGCTCTTGCCTTGAATTACTTATATTTTTTGCTGGACTTTTCAGCCTGTTAGTATAACTGTTATATAGTCAAAGTGGCAAGGCATGGTTATTTTAGTAGACAGATAAATCCGTCAAGTAAAAGGCCCTGAGGTTTTGAAGCTTCTGGTGTAACCAGCTTCACACTACAGGGTATGTTGGATTTTCATACTACTTAGAAACACACATTCTAAAGCAAAATACATACAGTTAATTTGAAAGCAGCATGAGCTGAAATCCAAGCAAGTCAAGAAAGGCATCAGTAACTTTTAAGAAAGTATATTCTTTGCAACATAAGAGGTGGGTCTGAAGTCTTTTGCACCTGGCATGGTACAAACCCTGGTAGCTGGGAAGACTACAGTGGGAGAGCTCTGGTGACTACATTCCCTGGTGCAATAACTAGCTGATGGATCACACCCAAAAAAGTAGAAATTAAGTACCTAAATCTGAAATTGGACTTTTGGCACACAAGCTCAAAATAACATGGTTCTTGAAGAGCAACCTGCACACCAGATTTTTTGCTTTAAGTAGAGTGGGTTCATCTAATCAACTGAAAATAACATTTACACCTTATGACTGCATTCTCAACTCACTGCACTTGTCTAAACTTAATTAGGAAGGTCAGTAAAGAAATGTTATTGATTACAGCCTTAAAGTAATCATTATCGTAAATAATTTGGAAAATACGTAGCTACTAATATGAGATCAAGAATCATAAAACAGCTATTGCTTCTATTTAAAATGTTGGCCCAGGATGTAAGGAGCATGTAGTGGCCTAGCTTTTTCTTTATTTCTCTCTTCAGACTGAATCAAATCTATTATACTGTCTACCTGGGACAGTAGATGCAACTTCATCTACTTTCTTCTGCTTCTCCCTGTTAAAACAGCTACAGGCAGGGCTGGGGAGAGCAAAGCACCAATGGTTCCACCAGTCTGACTGCCTGATCACTCTCTTCAATGAGAAATTAATGAAGCTGTAGCTGAGAAAATGGGAGAAATTCTCACCTTCCCCTTCCCAAGCCCATGGTGTAAAATAAGTATTAGGGTGGCCTGAGACTCATTGAAGTAGTAGTGCATCTGGCAATTCAGCCTAACATTTGTAATTGGACTCGTGACTCTCTCTTCATGCCTGAGAGCAGCACACTTTGCCATTTGTGCAGTCATCTACCCTAGTCCAAAGGGATAGATAAATCAACGGTCTGGAAAATAAGGCTTCATGCCTGTTTTATATTCATTTTGCATAGGTATAAATGACTGCACAAGTGCCAAATGATAAAGCATCAGATCTACGTAGGTGTTAAATAAACAGCAAATAGTCCCCACTTTATTTCCAAATATAATCAGTTTGATTGAGTAGAAGAAACTTCACCATAGCTCATAGCTAATACATGAATAGTAATACATGAAAACAAACTCTTCTATTAAACACAAAATACAAACATTTCTATAATATGTCAGTAATGTCTGGGATTTATATAACTTGTATTGATCATAAAATTCTACAAATATTGAATGGTTTTCTTCTGCAGTAGTTATAATATGATATGGGTTACTAAAATAAATAGCTAATTGAATTATAACACCATGATTACTTTACATGACAGCCATGTACTTACTTGTCAGTCAGCTGTAACTTTTGTTAATAAGATTCACGGAGCTCATTATCTTTTGTAGACTGTTAATTTCTGGAAAAAGACCTGTGAACAGAAAAGATGCTGTCTTGTTAAACAAATGCCAGATTGTTATTGAACACTCCACAGGAATCATGAAAAGAAATAATTTCCGCAAAGAACCTGAAATTATTTGGTTGACCTTTACGATTTCTACTCTTTAACACAGACAAAATTGGAAAAGGGAAACCTCTAGATCCAAGTAGTACTAAAAACCTTTCAGGCTTTTAATAGGTTGAGGAATAACTACTCTAGGAAACTGTCTACACTTTATACAGACTTTTATTTCTTGATGGATGACACCCACCTTGATAACCACAGAATCACAGAATGGGTAAGGTGTCCCCTCCTTGCTTAAATAGGGTCATCCCTGAGCACATTCTACAGGATTGCATCCAGACCATTCTTGAATATCTCCAGGCAGGGAGAGTCCACAGCCTCACAACCTCTCTGGGCAATCTGTTCCAGTGTTCAGTCATTTGCACAGTGGCAATAATCCTGTCTCAACTCATCCTCATCCAGTAGTACAAGTGAAGTGCCTTTAAAAAAATCTATCTAAAGCACATAGCTTAGATCATTGTTATATATGTCTCTGTATAATAAGCTTTCATTTTCTGCCTTCCTTTGCCAAACAGACAAACAGCACTCACCACATTCACAAACTTATGTACTGAATGACAAAAGTTCAAAAATTTCAGTACACCACTGAAGAACATCAAATATGATTGAGCATGTGAACTACAGTTTGTGGTAGTGAGGAATAAAATGTTTCCTAAGACTGACCTTGGGAAAACAGCTTCCTGCTCCAGTATCTGGCAGTCGTTTCAATAATGAGCACCTGAAGGACACACCAGATAAATGTGAATTTCCCAGAATTAGGATATATTTCAGAGCACTCCACACAGCATATTATCTTGTGACTAATTCTCACTGCATCTGAGGAAGGAAACCAATATATGGGGAGAGGGAAAAATCTTATTTACATCACTTTTCTTCACTTTCTTACAGGTGATCTAAAGTATATAGTAATTTAAAATGTGACAGAAGTATTTTTTCAGTATAAATATGTGGCTATGAGTGTTTATTACATTATTTCTAACTTTTTTTCAAGAATATCAGAAAGTGTCATCTTTAAGATTTTATTTTGAAGATCCAATCCTCTATAGTGTGTCATAACACACACTTAGCAATCTTCTTCTTGAAATAATTTAGATCTCCAGCACTCTTTCTGAAAAGTTGCTGAAAATTGTGGATATGTTATGATTATGAATTTCTGAATTTCCAGGACCAATTTTATTGTCTTTGCTTTTTGTTTGATTGTTTTGTTTTATTCAATTTCATTTTTTCTCTCTTTTCATATTAGAAGTGGAATTTTTTTTCTTGTACTTGGTCTGCAAAATTTGGACTTCTCATTTTTGTCCTGTAAGGTTTCACTACACTTCCCTTGCACTGGCTCACAAGGTCTGTCAATGTCTGTATTTTAGGATGGCCCATCAGATTACATCAAACACAGAGCAGACCATCAGTTTGGCCACAGTCTCTCCTTCAACCAGAGCTGCTTCCCTGCAGCATTGCTTTAGTCATCACTGCAATATCAATGAACTTTGGACCCAGAATCTTTCTCTGTAGGATACCTCTATTTTCTGATAGAGCTAATTTTCAGTACAGTCCACCGAAGCCTACCCTAAACAGTTCTTTGTTACAATTCTCACATTAAACCTGTCACCCTCCACTAAGTTCCTTAATCTTCGTCTTAATCTGTTTTGCTCTGAAGCAACCTTGTATGAAACAAAACCCACAAAGTTTTATTGAGATCCAGTGGCACCCAGTCAGCATACCATCCCATTCACATTATTTTCCATTGGTAGAAATGTTGTTATTTCTAAGACTAGTGTCTCATCCATAAATTCATAGAACATTATCCACTGGTCTTGCCTAGTGAAGAATCACCTGCTGAGTTCAAGCACAGTTTTCTAGTGTGCCTGCTAAAAGCTGAAATAAGAATCACCTCAATGTAATACAGCCCATTATGATACTTTCACCTAATTTCAAAGATTGGGGTCTTTTCCTCAGGATGTGCATTTCCATATATTGTTTTTTGTGTAGTTTCAAGAATTATCATTCTGAACTCCATATGTCATTCTGTAGAAGATAATTTTTCATAAATTTCTGACTGTAAAAAGCTCATGTAAAAATTGCTCAGGGGAAGCTTCAGTCTGAAATGCTCTTACATGGCAATTTCTAACTGAGTTTAAGACTGGTAAATTTTGCATCCTTCAATGAGCTTTTCTAAAAGGGTTTTGTTTCACAAACTAACAATAACTTTATCAAGGTCTCTATAAATTAATAAAATTGCAAAGTATACCCTGCAGCTTTAAAAAATTCACAAACCCTTCTATATTTTCAACTGTTACATGTATCTCAGTAAGAAACATCTCTGTCAACACAAAGAACACAGCCACCTTCACACTGAAATACAATTTCAGAGTTACCTTCTTATGACTTTGTGAAAACTAAGAAAACATCAGGTGGCTCAGAACAAGAAGTTATTAGAAATAGGGTTGAGCGCCTTCCTTCAGTTTGCACTTGGTACAAACAGAAATTCAAACCCTGTTGACAAGATAGACATGTGAGACAATGGTTTGATCATTTCACAGAATCACAGGATGGGTCAGGTTGGAAGGAACCGCAGTGGGTCACATTGTCCAAACTCCCTGTTCCAGCAGGGCCATCCCAGAGCACATGGCACAGGATTGTGTCCAGACAGTTCCTGAATACCTTCAGTGAGGGAGACTCTACAACCTCTTTGGGCATTCTGTTCCAGTGCTCAGTCACACCAACAGTAAAGAAGTTCTTCATATTAAGGTGGATCTCCCTGTGCATGGGTTTCTGCCTGTTGCCCCTTGTCCTTTCTATTTCAGTATATGTTTCAGAAAAAAACCTCACTGTTTTCACCTAGTATCAATATTTTCAGTATTTGTCAAAGTTAAAATTTTACTGAAAGCAAGCTCTGACTATAACAAAAAAAAAAAATATTAACAATGGCTTTATATACCTGATGTAACAAATTCAAAGTGCCACTCTGAAAATAGAAAGTGTTACATGCAGGAAAATGAAGGAAAATAATTTCAAATCAGTCAGTATTTCAAAAATATTTAGTCTGCACACATCTTTCCTAATCAGCCTTCTGGAACAGCATGTGTAAGAAATATTTGTAAATCCAAGAAACAGTCTATATTTGTAAAGAGAAGGTTATACTAAATTAATTATATATTTCAATTATAAAACACTAAATTGAAACAATGTCAAGTCAAAGAATTTTCAGTGTCAGATTGACCATTTATATAATATATTTACATAGACTCTTTTATATAATCCCTTTTTAATTGACACTAAGAGTATTATTTGCCTTATATGACAATAAGACCTTGTATATATTTTTCTTTATAGAGGCAAACAGAAAATTCAATACTTATTATTGCAGAAATAATTCAACTTTGATATATTTTCTTTAAAAATTCTTGGGTGCTTTAGGGACATTTAGTCAGGTCACTAAAACAATCCATCCCAAGTCAGGTCATCAAGTTGCCTGGCAACCGTATTCAGAATTGATAAAGGCAAACTACCTTGCCTTTTTTTTAACCTCCCCTTTAAAATCAATATGACAAGCTTGATATTGGTGATGGGAGATTAGCTGAAAAAATGCATGAAATTGTTCGAGAAGTGCATTGCTCAAGATATTCAATTTCAAAGGCTAGGCCCAAGCGCATCAGTCTAACATAAAATATTGTTTACAGAGATGTTATTTCATTTAGTACATGTGCTTTTTTATTTTGTTTTGGTTTTGGTTGGTTGGTTGTTTTTGTGGTTTGTTTTGCTGGGTTTTTTTGGGGTGGCAGGGACAGTTTCCTTCATAAGAGAGCTCTGTATTTCATAATAATACCATTATGCGGTTTTGTCCTGAGTAAGAATTTTAGTGTCATTAGGAAGAGAAATTTATCATGGATTGGGTAGGGTAGCTTGACTGTCCTATTATCTGCTTTCAAGTATTCAAGAAATTTTCTTTTCTGAATGCAGCAAAATTCAGTGTATGCTGTTTATTCATGAATCCAAATGCTCTTTCAGCCATGGAGCTTTCTGCTTCTCCCAGTCAGTTTCCAAGGGCTTGATCAGTGTTTTCTTTAAATGCTAATGTCTTCATCCTCCCTTTAAGCTTCCCCAATCTCTGCACTATTTTCCATAGAGCATACAACATACCACTCAAAGATGGTTAAAAACCACACAAACCCTCTTGTTAATTTTAAATTATTTATGTCTTCACTTGAAACAAATATGGCTGTTTCAGCATTCCAGTGTGCATGATTTTGGGCACCACCAGAGTCAGAAATAAATCAGGATCTAAGCCAAAGTCTTTGCCCTAGTTCCAGTTCATCACAGTTTCAGTCACCTACCTCTAATCAAAAAACTGATATGGCTCTGACATGTAAGGGCACCTTCTGCTGCCTTTTGGGCTAATGAGACACAACCTTGAATATCTTTACCCCCCAATCCAAGGTGGAGCTGTTTTGAACTGGTTTTCTACCAGAAAAATAGCAGGGAATAATGATGTCCATGAGTACAACTATAAGAAAACTGAAGTGTGGCAGGAAAAGACTGCATTAAGTCAGGATTTATTACAAGAATTTCAATATTGTGGGGTACTGCAGAAAGGAAAAAGAAGGATAATACAGTTTTGATTTTAACAAGACTGAGGCATGATAGCTAGACATTGGCTGAATTTTCCTGTGTCAGCCATGTAAGCTGTTTATGTATGAGCTATGGACTACTTACCACTTGATTGCATGATTGGTCATCTTGGTCATTATACATTTTTTTCTTCTTTCTGGTATGAGAAATGAGACTTGGAAGACAGGACATGAACAAAAAAAAGGGATAAACAGTGAATTCCTCATTTTCAATATGCTGTTACTCAAGTCTGCAGGTAAAGGCGTGTGTAGACACACTCATAATATTTTGTGTGAGCAAAAAAATGGTGTGAAAGCTTTTGGCAGTTAGCAAAGAGGCATAAATACAGCACATGTGAGAAGCCATTTATATTCCAAATCAGTATTCAGAAAGTTTTGCTAAGGGTTTGAGAAGCTGAGCTGAACTCAAAGCTTCAGTATAGGTACTTTTGATGGAAAAGTATATTTGTTTATGCTCTGATAGTAGCTATGCTTCTATCTGCCTGTCATCTCCTTTCACGTTTCCCTTGCCTTCAGAGAGAAAAACAGCATGTTTTTCAAAATTCTGACAGAATGTAGCTGCCCATGCAGAAAAACTGATTTCTAGGCTATTTTATTTTGCAAACTGTGTGGAAAAAAGCCAACCATCACTCACTGCCCCCCTCTCCTGCCCCAGCCTTCAGGAGGCCCTTTTCATGTTCTTCTGTCTGGCTTCTGTAACCAGAGCTCCCAAGAGAAAGGCATTTGCTCTCACGAGCTGAGGACTCCCTTCTCAGAATGCTGTCTAATGGAACCTAAATTCTTCTGCTATCACTCATTGACAGTCAATAGAGTAAAAAATTAATCAGATAGAGAATTAACAAAATAAAGCAAAGAGCCCTGGTTAGGACTGAAATTTCCAGTGTAAAAAAAGCAGGAGATAGTCAGCAATTTGGACATTTCAGTATATGTATTTTTGTAGTGAGAGACAAAACACTTGAATCTGCAGTAAATTATCATTATTACTATTATTAAATTTGTTCAAGCAAGAACAAACCATGTTAGGCACCATTTTTTTTATGCAGAATTGCTTTTTAAATGTGTTCAAACTCAGAAAAATTTATATTGTACAAAGTGTTTAATCTGGTGGGTTTAAGTGATTTAGCTAGAATTACCCCCTTATGTGAAAAGCACAGCTACAGAATATAAAATGCTGCTAAACTTTGAAGGCCAGAAATTGCTTTCACATCTCCACTCACTAGAAATCCCAAGGAAAATCTCTCTAGACCCTAGGAAAAAAAAAAAAAAAAGGAAAAAAATAAAAAAAGAACAAGATGTTATGATCATGTTTTTTCTTTCTTGTCACTATTCTTCTGAATACATCTATTCACATTTTAACATTTGGAATGCATCTATGAGACAAACTGTGTACATCAAATAATTTTATGCAATTACTGTTTCATAAAACAAAATTAAATTGAAAATTTCTAATCAACCACTTCTCCTTTTAGAAACTACACAAAAAAGGAAATAATATATAAAGCCACAACTAAAGAGGGCAGAATTCTGCCAAGCTAGACTAATGCAGTTGATATATAATGATTGGTAACTGAGCTTGAAACCTTTTATCAAAGATGATGGTGAAAACCATGAGTTATAATCTCAGGTTTTCCTTTGATCTTTCATCCAGGTGAAAGATTTTTTGAGAGTCTCACAATAATCACTGTGAGTGAGAACATTCAGTTTCTACTTAGTGCAGAAATACAGGTGTTGAGTTTGTTGGTTTGGTTTTTTTTTTAAATACCTAAAATACAAGTGAAAAAATAAGGACCCATAATAGCGGTAAGATTACGTCTGACGAGTCATTCAGTTCTGAATAATGTAGCCAGTGAACTACTTAGGGACACACTGAACTTGCATTTCTACAGAACATATTACCCTTTAAACATAATATCCAAGCCTCACATTGCAAAGAGAAGTTTTATCAGTTTTCCATTTAATTCTTCCTTGTGCTATTAACTCAAAATACAGCAATATCAGTGGCATTTTATGGTAAGTTAATAGGTATAGATAAAATCTTCTATAAATATTCATTATATCTCATTATTGCAAATTAATGAGCAAGATTCTGAAATTAAAGTTAGTCTAATTGGAGATATGTATCACTTTTCCTACATACGAGACATAGAAATAAATTATTCTCTAAAGCCAAGTTCTAGTTTACTCCAAGGGTGGTCCAGAAAGATTGACAGCATATTGTAAATGGAGTAATCTGATTAACTGGGAAACAAAGACAGAACAGCTTCTTGGCTTTAGGTATGATAAACAGCATCCACAATATTCATTTTTTAGTAGCTGGATCATTTCTTACATTCCTGTGTCTTATACTCAAAATATTCTGCTGTGGTATCATGGCTGAATCCCTGCCCTTTGCAGCAGTGGCTCAGAGGCCATGGCTGAGGTCATGGCTGATATTGTTCACATTAGTTAGCTTTGAGAGAGTCATTTAGCTCACTTCTGGGTCAACTCTGTCAGCATTTATCAGGGGAGGCCACAAGTCAGCAGCTTTTTGAAAGTACCCAGGTTTGCCCATCTTGCTGTGGGATGCAGCACCTTGTGCCTGATCTAGGCAGCCTCCACCTACATCTCTACATTTGCAGTGATTTTGAGTGACTTGTTCTGATACTGTGAAAGAACTTGGAGATGATCAGAATTCAAAATGAATGTTGGTGGTCTGCAAGGACAAAATTGACTCCTAGTGGTATCTTTGCAGGACTACACAACTCTGAGTTGCCTAGAGAGGTTCAAGACAAATAGTGAGTGGATGCCAATGTCTGCACATGTGTTTCAGAGAGGGTTGTGCTTTGAGAAGATGGATCCAGACTCCTCTCAAAGGTGCTCAATGATGGGCAATGAACATAAGCTGCAACAAAATATATCAAAATTAAATATTATGGAAAAAAACCCTTCAGGACAATTGAGTAAAATACTAGAACAAGTTACTAAGAGAAATTTTGGAATAAAATCATAGAATTATAAAAGCAGAAAGGTTGGAAAAGACCTCCAATATCCTCCAGTCCATCAAGCCTTTGATCAAGCACTACCTTGCCAACTAAACCACAGCTCTAAGTGTCACATTGAGTAGGTTTTTTTGACCATGTCCAGGGATGGTGATATCACCACTTCTTTGGGTAGCCCTCTCCAAAGGTTAACAACCCTTTCAGTGAAGAAATTCTTCACAGTGTCCAACCTGAACACTCCCCTGGCTTGAGGCTCTTTCCTGTCACTGGTGGCCTGGGAGAAGAGGCTGACACTTACCTGACTAAAGCCTCCTTTCAGGCAGTTGTACGGTGATAAGGTCTCCCCTGAGCTCCCTTTTTCTCCAAGCTTAAGCAACCCCAGCTCTCTCAGCTGTGTCTCATATGATTTATTCTCTAGACCTTTCACCAACTCTGTTGCCTTTCTCTGGACACACTCCAACAACTCAATGTTTCTCTTGTAATGAAGGACCAAATCTGGACACAGGACTTGAGTTCTGAATACAAGGGGCAATCCCTGCCCTGCTCCTGCTGGCCACACCATTGCTGATCCAGGCCAGGCTGCCATTGGTGTTCCTGGTCACCAGGGCAAACCCTGGCTCATGTTCAGCTGCTGTTGACCAGCACCCAGGTCCTTTTCCAGCAGGCAGATTTCCAACTACTCTGCCCAAGCCTGTAGCACTGCTTGGGGTTGTTGTGAGCCAAAGGCAGGACCCAGCACTTGACCTTGTTGAACTTCACACCATTGACCTCAGCCTATCGATTCAGCCTGTCCAGATCCCTCTGCTGAGCCTTCCTACTCTCAAGCAGATCAAGTCCCACACAAATCTCTGGCCCCAAAGATATCAAAGACTCAGGTGGAAAATTCTGAGCAACATGAATAAAATTGTCCCTGTTTGGAGCAGGATGTGGAACCAGGTGTCATCCAGAAATCTCTTTCAAACTAAATTATTCCATGATGCTGTGACAGCTCAGCTTTATAAATCAAAGGTCAGTCCTCCAAAAGTGAGATGTCTGAAATTGAAATCTTTGATTGAGAGACTTGTTAGTTGTTTAGCATTTAAAGACTGAACAAATGAAAATAACAACAAAAAAAGAGGAATTTGGGGTTATGGGGAGGAGAGACTTCTAAATTATGTAGAAATGCTGAAAAACCAGACCAGTCTGAATAGAATAATTATTGTACCTCTTTTTTAGATTAAAAACATAGTGTAGATTCCACCTTAATGGACATTTGGACCCTCAATTGCAATTGCACCATGGTCTCTCATTTCAAGGCTATAGTAGATCCCCAAGACCAGGCAAAAGAATGTTCAGTATTTCAGAGTATTATCACTAAAATTAATAAATGTATATTCTGCTCCTGAAGCAGAGTGCTTCAGGTTCAGGAAACTCAGCATTTAGGCTCATCATACTCAGTGTTCCTCTTTGGAAGACGCAAAGCTGTTCTTCCCCTTTCAGAGCTTGCCATGCATTAGCTCTTTTCTGTTTAACTGGTTTTGCCTTCTTGCCTGATTCTGTCACTCATCCAGCAGTGGCTTTTCTCTACCTCCTCATTGCATCCACTGCTTTTGTGTGGACACATCAGTTTTCCGTAATCTCTGCAATCTGAGGGGAAACACCCTCAATTTTTTTCCATTTTGTATGATCTTCTACCTACATTGTTTTCAAAGCTCAGACAGAGATTTTTCTCTTGCCATCTTGCTAAATACTGTCTTTATTTCTTCTCTCTTTCCACTTTGAGTTTATGCTTTTATTTAAGTCCAAAGCATTCTCCCAATTAATATTTAAATCATAAATGAAACTACCTTTCTCTAAAATTAATAAAATAAATTTACAGTATTGCAAGCATTCCTACACTTGATAAAATTATTATAAATATTCTTACTCATTTATCTGAGATGAAAATATGGAAATACAGTTTGACTCACACTTTAGGAATGTGTTTTACCTTTGCCATATTATTAGAAAGCTGAGGACTTTAAAAAATGAGATTCACATGAAGGTGTTCATTTAAACCCTGGAAACCAGATTCTGTGACCTCTGTTGATAAGACTTTTGCTTGATTAATGAAAGAAAAAAGACTGAAATATTTTGCTCATATTAATATCAGCACAAGAGGTACATTCATTCCATCCCCTGTTGTCAGTGGATGCACAGACAAACCTTTGTTAGATGGTACCCATCCTCCCTTCATGTGGGTGATACAAATCATGTCTTTCTCATGAGAAAAAAAAAAAAAAAAACAACAAAAAAACCCCTCTACTGTGGTCTTTCAAAAAAGAAAAGTCTAATACATTTTGGAGGACTTTCTTCCCTTTTTATGGATACTGCAGGTCAAGAAAGAAATATAACTTAGGACACAGAACAGTTTGAGTGTGTAAACTTGTGGTGCCACACAATATGTCTTAATATTGCAGGTTTAATACTAACTGTGCCGCAGTAATGTAATAATTCTGTGGGAAGACTGCTGGGTTATAGAGGATATTTGTCTTGTGATTTCTTTGTGGCAAATCAGAAATTACAGCAGTGCTCAAAGGAATAGAAATCTTAGATACTCATGACCTTCACTGAAACCCCTTTCGTCACTTGTCAGTTCTTTAAGGGGCAATTTAATTGTAGCTCTTTGGCGGTGACAAGGTAAGTGCTGGCATTTTGGCACTGTCATTCATTAACCTCGTGCAATGTCAGCAGCACTGCCTCAGACATGTCACCATTTCCCCAGTGATGGCAAGCTGACTTTTAGGACATATGTTATTTCAGAGATGCCTACTAGACAAGTCTGCATGCTTCACATTCTTTTGTATGGCATCATTTGTGTATTGTTTATGCAGTTAAATAGCTTCAACACTAAAACCAACTTATTTCAGTGCAGGAAAATAAAGTCTGCCATGTGCTATGAACAGAAAACTACCTAAATTATTTATCTTGCTCAGAAATTCAAATTAAAACAAACAACCCCTGCCAAAAAAAATGAGATTAAAAAAAAAAAAACAACAAAACACCAACCAACCAAAGAAAAATCAAAAACTCTTGAGCATAACCCACAAAGGGAAAAAAAATATTATTTTCACTATACCTGAAGGTTAAATAATAACCTTTAACATGTAAATTTCTTAAAGCAGAATTAAATAAAATGCCAGGTCACAATGGCACGTAATGTACCTTATAAATAGTATTATTTATTTTATCTTTCATATTTCTGAATGTTTGTGAGAACCCAAAATAGTAATACTAAAAAGGTTGGGGAGATTTGTTGCCAATGCCTAGAAAAACAGCATATATTTGCCTACACCTTTCCCCTGTTACTTTATTTGGGCTTCAGAGTGACTGGGGTTTCTGTGCAATTTCACCACATAAATTAATAGATATTATTATGATATTATAATGTAACACACATTATCATATATTTAATTATTACATATTTAATATATAATTAATGATAGCAGTAATAATCATAAGGAGTTTTATTTTCACTTGTAAATTCACAGAAGAAAAATTAAAGATCACTAAAAAATAAGGTTGTTGTTATGTTATATCATGGATGACTTAAGATGCAAACTCTTTATTTAGATTTGAAACCCCAGAAATTTAAATCATTTGGGTCTATCTATTCTTTAAATTAAAAAAAACAACAACAAACAAAAAACCAAAAAAAACCCAAACAAACAAAAACAAACAAATAAACAAAAACCCCCCAACCAAACAAAAAAAACCCAAAACCCCCAAAAACCTAGATCCAGGTCAAAGATGGATGTCAAAGTATTCCTATGTTTCCACTTTATGCGAAAGCCTAGTCTACCTAGTCTAGAGCTTGAATCAGCATAGCCAGCATTCAATTATGTCCAGTTCCTGAAGCAAATAGAGAAACATCAATACTTAGAGCTCATTGTTTTTAAAAAAAGTTTAAATTTTTTCCTTTCTCTAGCCAAAATGAAAATTTACTATTGTCACTGAAAAAACCTCCCCAAACAACAGATATCAAAAAAGTATCAAAAAAATGATGTAATTAAATTTACTAGAGATGTCTGAGGAGAAAGTTGAAAGAATTTCTACCAAAAAACAACATGCAAGTTTTTACAAGCATTGATCACGCAAATGGGACTTTTATTAAAAAAAAAAAGCTATTTATTTAAATCAGTGGTTTCCAGAGAATAAAGCATTTCAATGACCTACTCCTATCATCTCTATTACTGACTTTAATAGAAGCATGCAAGTGAAAGCAAGGGCATTGCTGAGAATGTGTGGGTGTGGTGTGTAAGTGGAATGAGTGAAACTTCGGGTAGATGAAGTGATAAATGAGTTGCAGTGCTGAGAGCCAAACCAGTCATTCCATGCACTGTTAACAGTGCATCTCTTAACAAACGGTCATCACTTCCAAACTTGCACTGGATGCAATGGTACATAGCATGGTTTTGCAAGTAAAATTCTGCCCATGTTAAAGGACACGTCAAACGCAGAGTGGCATCAGTAGGAGAGCAGTGATGACTGTAACACGGGCTTTTCCAGGCAAAGTGGTGCTAGGTGTAAAGAGAAAAATGAAAAGAGCACAACACATGCAACTAGAGAGCTTGGATTCTGTTGGATGAAAGCAATCCCACGGTGATCCAGCAGGCAGTCTGAGTCCTGTTTTCCAAGAGCAGCACTGCATCACCGAGCTGCAGCTCAGCCCCACACCCTGGCCAGCACTCTGCCAGGAGGGCCCACTGCACACCCACACCAGCCACACTAATTGATCCAATAGTCTTTGCTTCAGCAGTTTAAGAGAATTTAGATCCTCTCTGGATTTTGCTCTCCCTTTCCCCAGGGCTGACAATACAGATGAGTGATTTCCTTTAGTCATACATAAAGATTTAGAAACACAACATTAATTGCTCTCTTGACAATTTCCCATTTGATGAACAAAAAATTGAACCAAAGCACAAGCAAGTACAGGAATGATTGGATTGAAAGGTTATGATGAATCCCTGAGTGCTGGTTCCCCTTTTACCAGTTGTCCTGACACCTTTCAGGAGCTAAACTACTTCTCACATATTTAGCACAGCATTACATAATTATAAGATTTTCTACTCATAAATGAAAGATATTTCTTTCACTGCAAAAATAACTAAAACCTAATCCTCAGCAGAAGGAGTAAGTTACAAATGTAAAAAATTAATAGGTAAAGCTGATCCTAAACTATCTCGATGCCTTTTCTTCCAAGTAAAATGTAACATTCTGCTTTACCTGACACTTATATTGGTCCCCACTTCCACGCTATCCCAATTAAGGAGGTTCTCAGATGATCAGTCCTCAGGTAACAAAGCACCAGATGGCTTTTGTCAAGTCTTTTCCTCCCCTGAATGGCAAAAATGTGATACTACTGGCCCTTGAGAGCCAAGCAGGTCAATGGGAGGGCAGAACTCATTATCTTTATACGCATTTAGCTAAAAAGGTGAGAGAACCTAAATGAGATGGTGCTATGCCTGGGAAAGCTGGCAGGACAGGAAAACAGTGTATAGAAAGCCTTGCTTTATGGTCTCCTCTCAATCAGCCCTATCAACCTTGCTTTGCTTCCTTCCTGGGAAGATCTCGAAAAATTTAGCAAACATTAATTAGTTATCCAGGCATGCCTTTAAGAAAATAGAAGTCTGTACTAACTCTAGGACAAGCAGAAACATGATACAGATGAGAATTTTGTACCCTTCATTTCACCAGAATTAAGTGCTTGACTAGTCAGAAGAAGTGGTGAAGTTTCTTTCCAGATTCCAGTGTGTGAATTCCTGCTCATATTTAGGTTGCCTAAAGATAGGAGTCTCTGCTTATTTGACCTCATTTCTGAGGGGGAGCTGATAGAGGTGACAAAAGACCTGCATGAGTTTCATGTGTCCTGGAGCAGCCCATGCAATCTCAAAATGTACCAGACAGTTCAGCATAGGAGAGTAACCCAGATCTCTAAGCTCACCTGTTCATGACATGGTTTTCTGTGGGGAATATGGTCAATATAGTCAATGGAGGGGAAAGAGGAATTCAACTCACCCTATAGTACTGGCCCACCTGAATTGCTCTCTAGGCTTCAGTGACTGCAGTGATCAGATCTTTATGGATTCTTGGAGAGCTCTGAAAACATCCTTAACTATTCTTAGGCTTCATATACATAATCTTATAAATATTCAGACTCCTTCCCTTGAAAAAGTTTATAGTTTCATCCTATAATGTCAGGCCTCATTTTTTGTCTACTGTGAATAAACTGATTTTTTTGGGATATCATAAATATATCATATATTTTAAAGACAATGTTTTCTTTTTACAGGAAGTAACAAAACACATTACTTCTGCTTTTAGTTATGAATTTACTTCACACTGTAACCACCCAGTTACTGTCATTGCTGTATTTGAGGTCTCAAAGAACAGAATATTTAGGTTGCTGACACCTAATTTTGTTAAGACTCTCTTGAACTGGGCTAGGAGAACCAGTAATTCCAAACTTCTGCTGAAAAAGTTGAGAGCATAAAATATCCAAAGGCTGAAAAAAAAGAATAATCACAGATATAATTTTGAGAGATTCAAAGAGGTGGTCAGAAAGCTTTAAATGGGAGATAGGAAGTCTAATGTATATTTTCATAGCAAAATAATCACTTGTAAATGCAGGATCAGCCAAAATCAAAGTAAAGTAATCTACAACAAAGGGAGGGAGTGAAAGTCATGATTCAATGTCAAAAGAAAACATTTATAGGAAAGAGGAGTCAGGGAACCATAAAAGGATGCTGTCTTTGGCCAAAACTCCTGGAGTGCTGAGAGGAAACTGTGATAAAGGAATGTCTGCAAATGTGCTGATTTTTTTCTACAGATCTGTGCACTTCTCATGCTAAAGAAGAACAAAGATGTCTAGAGAGATGTGAATTTGTCTGGATGTTGTATTAGCCCAGTTTGGAATTAAGCAATAAAATGGAGTATCTAGAGATCTGTTTGTGCTAGCGTGCCTTGTTCCCTGCCTCCAAAGCCAGATGGAATGGCCCAGCTCACTTTGTGCAGTTAAACCATTCTCAGACCCAAAGCAGAGTGGTCACTGCCCTGCTCTTTTCCCAGGCAGCCTGAGATATGGTGCTGAGCTCAACCCTGCTTCACTCACACCACCCACATGCTTAAATGACCAGGAGAGTCCTGGAGAGGTGCTTAAATTACCAGAAAGTGCTAAACCATGGGTGCAGGTGGGTGAAGCAAAAGATGTTTTTGGTCCAGATTTACAAAATGGGTAGAAACCTCACACTTGTGAATATTTTCTGATCTCATCATATTTTCATGGATTTAATGACACTGTTCTCCACAGGAGTTTACCTGCAGTGAGATTATCAATGCAGATTATCCAAGCCATAGGGTGACCACCAAGTTTCAAAATGTTTCTGCTTAAAGCACAGTACCACATCAGGAAAGCTGTACTGCCTGGAGAGCTGTACTGCTGTCTGGTCCCAAAACCCAGA
Organism: Pycnonotus jocosus; assembly: GCA_013400435.1. Taxonomy (NCBI): domain Eukaryota; kingdom Metazoa; phylum Chordata; class Aves; order Passeriformes; family Pycnonotidae; genus Pycnonotus; species Pycnonotus jocosus. The sequence continues at coordinate 169,015 of VWYP01033527.1, forward strand.
CAGGTTGAAACCTACCTGATACAACCTACTTTTACACAAAGCTCTTTGTTCCCAGAATAAAGTGGGCAGTCAGAGTGCAGTATCATTGCTGACCACACTAAAATAGGACAAGGTGCTTCTGGTGGAGTGGCTACAGGGGTGGCTTCTCTGATAAGCTGGCAGAGCTTGCAGAGCCAGCAGAGTTAACCTGGCAATGTTTACCTGGCTGGAGCTGAGCTGGTGCTTGTACATCCAGTCAGACTAATGCTGACTGATTTTTTTTCAGCTGCTTTCTCAAGAAACCCTAAAACCAAACCAAACCATATTTTCTGTGATGATTGATTCAGGGGTTGATTACACAAGGCTTTATACCAAATAAAGATCTAAAGTAACATAGGTACCATTGCAGGCAAAATCCAGATCCAAGAGGCAGTAAAACACTCCTCTATTCCAACAGGTAGGTAAAATCATTGTGCTGCTAACTTCTTGGCACACTCCACATCAGGTCTTTCTGTAATCAGAATTCAGTGGCCTTGATGTTCTCTGTAATTCTTCAGTGTAAAGAGTGCAGTACTCAATATTTTTTTTCACACCAGTTTATATGATGTCTTTTTAGTTAATAAGTCGGATCATCTTTACCTGTCCACAAAGCCACAGAACACTTAATTCCACAAAAGCAACAGGAACCACAGGTTTCAGCCTTCATTTTATTACTGTTAATCTCTGTACCAGATGTGGGTGAAGATTGCATGGGTAATCCTGCCTTTGCTCAATTGGCTGGCAAGTTTTTTCTGGTCTTCACTGAGGACAGTGTCATTTTTGGAGAGGGATGTAGGGGATGTCCTAATAAAATGCTCTGTAGAGTTACAAACAACAGCAAGAGGGAGAAGGCAGTGGGGAAATTGGTAAAAGGAAATTAACTTTTGTAATATCATCCAAAGATAGAACTTAGGAGTTCAAACTATCAAGTTTTCACTATAGCGAAACAAACCCTGAGTGTTTACTAACCTTGAAATAATTTGGCTATCCCAGTGGTCTTTTATAATAGGAACTCTGTGAGCAAATGAAGAATCAGAGGCTGGAGCAGATTTAAACATTTTCATATAATTTCTAACATTGCAGTAAAAATATATAGGGGTTTTTTCCTTAAATTTTTTTGATTTATTACCTTCTTTTTTATTCGTTGTGTTTGAATAAACTGGAACTTGATATTTTTCAATTAAAGAAAAATAAATTATTATTTTCTGTCTCTTTATAAGTTCCACATTCACATGGAATATTATGTTTATAAACCAAAGCAAATAGATCTTTTAAAAATAGTCTGTCACCCTGTAGTATCCCTGATAATGTTTTGATTCCAACTCAACTTATCCTGATCTCTCTCGTTATTCACTCTTGAACTGTTTAATGACAGACTTGTAGGCCAACTGGTGTGAAGAGTGCAGGGAAAGTATTATTTTCCTGCAATATAAAGTTGGATGTCTCACTTTCATTATTCTCTTTTACACCCAAGTTAAATCCTCAGCTATGCCTCCGTGGCCCACATAGATTAAGATACAAAAAAGATACAAAAAACCCCACAAAATCCCAGCAAATGAAAGGTTTCAAGCAAGGTGTATTAAGAAAATCAAGGTAATACTTTTATACTTTCTAGCCCTTTGAAGTCTTTTTAGTACCTCCTCTTTTGTAAAGTAAGATGGTTTTTAAGGAAACAGGAAGAATCTCAGTTCCATTGAGATAAATGGGGAAATTATAAATAAATTTGCCAGGGGCAATGCTTCTTGCTTACTGCCTTTTCTGTTAAACTTTCTAAATTACCCTTTTGCTAAACAAGATGACTGCCCTCAGTAGGAACAGTTTTCTCAATCCCCCAGTGAAAGCAGTGTTCCTTTATAGGAGTGCATATAAGCATACTTGGAAGCTTCTCACCAAAGTTAGCTAAAATCTGCTCTTGATTAAATAAATAAATAGCATCTGCTGAAATCTTAGAACAAGGATGACTGAAAACTAAAACACTTGCACATACTTGATGATTTGCATCAGGCACATCAAGCATTACTCTATCAGCAGTTCTGAAATTAAGGGTCAAATTCAGCCAAGTGAGGATCACAAACAGAAGTGGGAATTAGCAGCAGAAGCCCAGAAACTGCTGCTATGTATGTTAAGCCTAGCTTGTATTTTAGAGATGGTTTTACATGCTGACCAGCATAGATTTCTTTCTCCAGACTCTGTCTTCTTGCTTTAGATTTCTTTTTTTCTCCAGTTCTTTAGTTGTAGACCTTTTACTTACAGGCAATACTTGTCTTAACATATTTGGAATGCAACTTAACCTCTTTGATTCACCCAGTTCCTTCCTCCCAGATAACTGAAAGGTAATACCTTCACAAAAGCCTCCCCTTCTGCATTCCATCCAACACTAATTATCAAATTTCTCCTCTCTGTTACAATAAAAAAATAATTACAGTAGTCTTGCCTTTCTTGACATATGCCATTGCTCTTAAAAGATTTTGCATGTATGTGAGAAGAGATGCCTCTATTTTTCTCTTTTGTTCCCAGTGCATTAGGACACACAGATGAGCAGTACTGACATATTTGTCTGGATCCATCAAGTTACAGTTACTGGTACAAGTCTTCTGTTGTCTATAGGACATCAACATATGCTATAATTATTGTTCCATCACTGCCCTCAAGAGTGAACATCTGCTCCTACCTTACCATCACAGTTTTAATCTACTTGTAGCTCCTGTTTCCTTGAAGAGCAATCCAAATGAGACAGACTCTGTCTCTTACTGTTCTCCTTTTTTTAATAGCTTCCAGGCATTCACCAGAGCAAAGTGAATACCTTGAGCTCTCACCAGTATTCATTTAAATGAAAAACTGAATTTCCTGTAGCTGTACTTGTGCCTGTAAGCAGATGGAGTGAGGTGGGAATCCAACTTTCCCACAGGCACAAACACAGTAACAGCAAATTGAATTTGCTGTTCAGGGGTGGGGGTGTCACAGTTCTCAGAGAGCAGCCACAGCCTCTCTTCAAATTTGTTGAGTGGGGAGCCACAGGATTTGCATCAATACTATGTGTTCTCTCACTGGTGCACAGACATCCTACTCTTTTGCAGCCTTTCCCAGCTGCGATGGAAAGGCTCCATTTGCCCATTCCACACCAACTCACCTCTGTGGTTTACACACTTATAAAAGTGTTTTGTCTGTACCTTTTGGGCAGGATAAATGTGAAAAGCAACAAAGGCAGGAGCAAAAAGAAAGTATTCCCACAACGTATCTCAATTCAGTGGCTAAGAGAACTCACAGGCACATAAAATTATGCTTTTGCATTGGTTTATGGTTGGACTCAATGATCATAAAGATCTCCAGCCTAAATGATTCTGTGTTTCTATTGCCAATAATCTTCTGCGGTGACAGTGCATAACCAAACATGCACACCCCTCTTGGTAGAGCTAAGGAGTCTTTGCCCTTCCAGCACCTATCCTCACCTGATGAACACAGGAAATACTGCACTCATGACACACAAATCCCAAAATCTTTAACAGAGTGAGTTGCAACTTCAAGCAACATAAAACTGAGTGGACTCAGAGCCAACATGTTATATGTGAAGACTTTATTGCCATCAAACCCTTAAATTTGACAAAAGCATTCATTCTATTTATTTGAAGAAACCATAACTTGGATGAAAATACTCTGGCATACTGTGGTGTATGAAATCCACATCTGAATCTCCCTTTCTGCTTTCTACTCTGATTGTCCAGAATTTAAACTCAGACCAACCAGTGGTATCAAGTGGCATTTTCTCTTTTGTTATTGTTCACTGGCATCTTCTCTGCTCCTTCGGAAGATAGTTTTGGAAGCAGTCTTCATAAGAACTAAGTCTCCTATGCAATTTTCTGCACTTTAACTTAAAATTGTTCTCTCATAATGAACATTATACACCATCAATGAAATAAAGCACCAGTGACAATTTCAATACCATCTATTAATCTTAATTAAGCTGGGAGTGGCAGCTGTCTGTGCTTCAAAGAACTTTTCAATGTTACACCGCATTTTATCATCCTTTTTGGAAATACTGTTTATCTCTTGCTTTACTGTAAGCTCTTCATGATATATTCAATTATGGATGAAATAATTCCTTTTAATGTTCTGTAATAAAAAGTATATATTTTTTGTTGCTGATAAAGACTAAATCAAAGGTACTTGCAATTTTAAACCATCAGAAATAACTCTAATATTGACTTAATTTCTGCTGCATTTAGACTTCAGTTATACCTCAAGAATGTCCTCACTACCTTGACTTATAAAAGAGCTGAAAAGATTGTTTTGAACAAAATTAAAAAGCTGTTTTTAACTTGTTTTTAGGAAAAAACCATATGTGATTACACCTCTTCAAGTCAATGTCTCAGTTTGTCCCTTGCTTCAGACCTTTTTGCCAATTTCACAACACTGTGAGAGGAAAGGAAAAGGTCCAAAGGTATTAAACTCCTATTTAGTTCCTAAAAGTAGACACCATACCATAGAGGAAAGAGAGAGGCAAATAAGAGTGATCACTGAAGAAGAAGAGGTGAGGTCCAAGACAAGAGCAGCCACATGGAAAAGAGTCAGGTCCAGAATGCCAAAAGTTCTGCTGCTCGTGGAAGAATTTGTTTTTCAGGAGAACCCCAGAGTGCATTTTAGAGGATTTTGACACAGTAGATTTTATCATGCTCCTGATACACCTTGCACTGAATGGAGGCACTGAGAAATTAGAACAGTGGTGGAGTGGCACAAGACTGGTCTTGGGGGCAATCCCAGAAAGGAATCTGCCTCAGCCTTCCTCTGCTCTCCATCAGAGAAAATGATGATCCTCAAAGGCTGTGCCTGCCTTGCATGAGCCATGTCCACTCTTCCCATGTGGCTCCATCAAAACCTGTCTGAAATGGGTGTCCTCATGACTTTGTCACCTGCAAATGGTTGTTAACTGGACAAGTACTTGTCAAACCAAGTTTCAGCATTCAGCCCCTGGTCATACTGAGCTAACACAGCTGTGATACATGCACAGGACAGGACAGGTCACATCCAAGCAGGCAGAGCTGTGGTGAGGCACAGCCTGGCATAACATGACACCATCATCCATTCCTAATAAGAGCCTGAATATTTTAGAAGGAGCATGTAGAAATTAACATACTTCTGAAGACAAACGTTTGCAAATCCTAAAGAACATTCATGGAACACAAATAGTTACAATACAGGTTGGTGACTGGTAAATTTACAAGTTTTTAAATTACAGAGCAAATTCACTGCTTCAATAAAAAAGATTGCATTTCAAGTAGCTCCTGTGTGACCTCTGTATTTGTCCTCTTATTATACCCTTGCTGCATTGATTCTCAAGCTAATTTTGAATTTGTTTTTCTTTAAAAAAACTCCAACCCAAAGCAAAGAATGATTTTCAGCATATATAGATGGCTAGACTAGCCTCGGCTAACACAAAAGAGATAAAAAGTATAAAGGATTTGCTGGTAACAGGAAAGTTGATGGATTCCCCTTCCTCCCCTAAGATTAGGAGTCAAGAATGTTCAGAGAAGGTCAAAAATGTCTCGGTAATTCTTTGCAGAATCTTCATATTTCCTAATCCTCAGATTCCTCTTGTTCTCAGAGAAAAACATATGCTTATCATCCTAAAACAAATAAGTCACAAAATAAGAAAATACTGCTGGTAACTCTTATGCTTATGGCTTTACATCAGTTGCATACTAGTTTAACCTGAACATTAATTGTCCAGTGGAGCAGAAAAAATGTAAATAATTTAGGAAATTTGTTGGAAAGATAGTAATTGTATGCACTTCAAACCAGAAGGGAAAAGATATTAAAAAAAAATCAAATAAAGCAATTTTCTGCATCCTCTGAAAAGACTCTGATTTTATCAAGATTAAAACATGGTATTTTGATAGGCTAGTTTTTGGTGTATTTTTACTTTATTGGTTATTTATCCATTGACTAAAAAAAATTACTTTCGAATAGCAGAACAAGGTGTTTATCAGGGTCTTCAAAAAAAATAGAGGAGGACAGCTGAAGCCATTTCAACAATCTGGAGATAACTTTTTGCACAAACAAATTGGATTGCTCTTTGAAGCCATATGAATTATAAACTGCTGAAGTTTTGCATACTGAAGTTACTCTTGCAATCTGTGGGCTCTGTTAATGAGTGCTATGTAAAATGAGTCCTTTACAGTCTGGATACCTGTTATGATTATCTTTAAAAAATATATTGCAAAAGCAAAACATATATATGTCAAAAGGTTATGTTGTTGGAGGTGAACAGGAAAGATTCACTAAATTCTCCCAGCTAAGGCCATTTGAACCTTTTTTACACTGCCAGTTGTCCAGAAGTACTCTGAGAACTGCTTTGCAACCTTGATGCTTACTCTCAAAAATTCATTCGACTTTGAAGTTATTTCCATTAAACTTGTGTGGTCCTGGGGAAAACTTCCTGCTGGTGCAAGCACCTTGGTACACTGTTCACTGGCTACTCAAGGGTAAGAACTTCATTTTCCCAGGAAGTACAAAGAACAAACTAAAGAGAAGTATGACAAATGCTTAAAATGAGAGACAAATACAGTAGTCAATGGACAAATATTAAAATGGGAATAATTCTAAGGCTGAGAACCTGAGTTGTATATACAGTCACAGATAAACATATAAACACATGCAGACACAGCTTTCATTGCACATTTCATTTGCAGGAGGCCTTTCTGGATCCTCTGCAACATATGGGGTCAAGCATTTTGATGGTAGAACTATGGTGCTGTATATGTATATGAAGATTGTTCCCAGGCAAGGCATTAAAAAATTTGATTTTTTCCTGGATTTTCTACATGTATAGGATCATTCACTTTATTTGCTCCAGAAGCCACTCAAACTGGCTAGACAGTACAAGCAATATATAAATGTTCCCTTACCTTAAAACCTATCATAAAGTATTTGTCCTGAAAAATGAATATTCTCACTACTCAGAGATCACCATGCATGCCAATAAGATGTAAAAGTAGCAAACACAAACTGCAAAAATTCTCAGGCTCATGAAAAGTGCTAAAACATTCTCACAGATCACTGAACTACCCTACACTTCAATTGAAATCTGAAACCTGCTTCCTCCTTTCCCTGCCCTTTTTTTGATGTGCCATGATAGGCCTTGCTCTTTTATCTCCCTTTTCTGTTTTCTTCACTGTAGAGGAGTAGCTTCCTTCACATATTCTCTTTTACAAGGCCAAGGCTTGGCTTACACTGAATAAGGATGAAGAGCATTATTAACCCTGTGCTTCATACAAGACTTCAGCTAACTTGCACCTATTATCTGACTGAGCAAGAATATCCTCTTAGCTCCAGCAGAAAACTGGAGTGAAAGTTTGGAACATGTTTCCACATTTGCTTTCATTTTTTCAGAGTGTTTATCAGAGGTATGATTTGAAAGGTTATCTTGCAAACCAAGGAACTTTGTAGTTGTAAAAGTTATGACAGATTGAAAGAAACTTGAAAATAATGACAACTATTGCCTTTATGGTTTACAGAACCTTTCATGAAGGAAAAGTATCACTTATGTAGAGAGCAATAATCCATCTGTGAAACAGAGTGAGAATATTTTGTGAGTTTTTCTGGCCCAGTTATGAGGAAAGGGATACTGGGATCCCAGGCTTTTAAAGAGGGGAGGGCAGATCTGTTTACTCTGTACCAGAGTGATCTGCCTTCCCTTATTCCTTAAAGAAATGATGTATGGCCTCTGTGGTCCTTTCTGCAAGTCAGCCTGTTTGACTTCTCTGCCTGATAACCAAGTGTCTGATAATCAGTTCTAAGCCAAAGGATGAGTGTCTCAACCACTGGAGCTGGGTTCATGAGCTGGTGAGCTCCAGCCCAAACAAGAGAATGACGTGTAGGTAACACACTAATATTTGTGTGACTAGGAACATCTCTTAGTACAAGTGGTCAGTGGCTTAGCAAAATGGGACACCTCTGTCTGAAAACAGAGGACTACGATTCCATGTTTATTGGAACCAAGTGTTCATTTTAAAACGTGCCCTAAACCTTTGAAAACAGAAATATTGGCACTCAGTAACACTTATAGCAAAGAACTTTATGTTGCAGTTATGTCAATGGTTTGGTGCTCTGCTAGACACACTCCTAAAATGTAAAATTAAGCAGAAATGCCAAGAATGCTCCTTGCTTTAGGAGAGGAGTAATGTGATGTATACAGGGATCCACCCTGTAACCAACCAGGAAAATAAACACCCAAACAGTGATCTCAAAGAGAACTGAAAAACCCAACAAAACATGCAAAGAAAGAATAAGTCAATTAAGAATCCATATTTCTTTTAAAGTTCTTTTAAGTTTTCCCTAACCATTTCCTTATTTTATAATTTTTCATTACACAGATGTAAGTGACACGAATTGTAAAGTTGTATGAAAACTGTTGGAGAAAAATCTTAACCATACTAATAAATTGCTGTACACACTGCTCCACACTGAATGACAGGATGACAGATAAGAATTTCTCCTTGCATGCACAAGTTATTAAGAATAGTCTTCCATCAAATAACACTAACAGTTTGACACTATTTTGTTTGTAATTTAGAAAATAATAATTTTAAAGGGTTCCCCAGCACAGGAAGCACATGGATCTGCTGGAGTGAGCTCACCATGGTAATTAAAGAGTTGGAGCACTGCTCCTATGAGGAAAGGCTGAGAGATTTTGGATTGTTCAGCCTGGAAGAGAGAAGGCTTGAGGTGATCTAATTGTGGCCTTCTAGTACCTGATGGGAGCCTGTAAGACAGATAGAGAGAAAATTCTTATAAAGTCATGTAGTGACAGGACAAGGAAGAATGCCTTCAAACAGTAGCCATTAAGCCTACTCCAAATGATAAGTTTAGATTCGATATTAGGATGAAATTCTTTAGTGCCAGAGTGGTGAGACCCTGGAACAGGTTACCCAGAGAAGTGCTGGACACTGCACCCCTGGAGTGTCCAAGGCAAGGTTGGATGGGGCTCTAAGCAACTTGATCTGCTGAAATGTCTGCCTGCCTATGGCACAGGGATTGGAACTGGATGATCTTTAAGATCCTTTCCAACATGTGATTCTACAATTCTAGTAATATTAGAATCATAAATATCTTTTATTATGGTATAGTCATGTGACAATACTATTAACAGTTTTAGTAACAGGAAACAAATAATGTTGTAATATAAGCTGCTACATGAAGATGTTTTAACTGCTACACATCATAGGTTCATAAGACCTACATGAGAATGTGATGACAATCAACAAGCCACTTCTCTTAATTACCAGTGCAGTAAGCTCTTGATACTGTCTCTCACTGTATCTTGCAGGATAAAATGTCCTTCACACAGCTGGATAAACACATCATCTGATGGGTGAGCAACTGGCTCACATGTTGGGCACAAATGGTTACAGTGAATGGAGTGACTCCAGATTGGTGACCCACCACTACTTGGGTTCCACAGATCTCCATCCTTGATCCTGTGCTCTTCAACATCTTCATAAACAACTTGGATGCAGGGCTGGAAGTGATACCAAAACTGAAAGCCGTGCTTCCTCTGTTTTATCATATAGTGCTTTACAGTTTATTCTTTCTGTCATCAAACATAATGCATGATGAACTGATGTAATTTTAAAGAAATCTGAAATTTATTTTTTCTCTTTATGTTACATAAATTATTTTTCTCCTGTAATGGATACAGACCAACTCTTCACTTGAGATCTTTAAACTCTTGGCTTGAGGAATTTCTGGACCAAATTTGATTTTCTTGTTTAGGTATTCCACTGGTTGGAGTGGAGGAGAAGATCACTGCATCTTCTTTTTTGTCTGGAAGCTGCTTTTCCATTAAATCCAAACATAATCCATTTTTCTGTTTGTTAGCTTTGAACTACAGTTGAAAGGAAAACTATGTGCCCTTCTTGTCCTACATATTTGCTTTTTGGGCTTCCAGAAGCAGTTCAGTGTCTAGAATGTGGAAGAGCAATAACTTTTACACTTCCCACCTTTTCCCTGTAACACTTTACACTGACCAGCTGACTAGTGACACAAAGAAAGCTTCAGAGGGTTTGTCTACAATACTGAGTTCTTGCCAAAAAATCTCTCTGAGTTAAATGACCCAGTCAAAACACTTTTGGCAGCTTGCATGTAACTGCAGCAATCAAGGAACTTTCTAGGTTTATGTAATACCAGTCCTGTAGGTGATAAAGCTTAATCAACTTCAACATTTCTTTTCTGACACACAGCATCTGACTGTTGATGTTTTAACAGCAACACTTTTCTTGCCTGAGCAAGCAGCTGCACTGACTGTGTGACAATCTCAGCATATAAAATAAGAAAAAAAATAGCCTTTGCTGAATCAGAGTATTTCCATTTGGTCCTTGTAAATCTAGATGAATTTCAATTTTATTTTACTCCCATTTCCAAAAATACATGGGTAAATCTGTAGTAATTTTGGGTCAAGGATCTATTTTGGTTATTTAAAACTATACAAATGAGAAATCAAGAACAATGACATTGTGCAAGACTATCAATAGAATAGTTTAATAAGAACCTGTGCCCTTGTGTTTCCAATTTTCTTCAATTTTTATTTCATAAAATTTTATAGACTGGCTTTTCAGATGGCATAAATGTGCATTGGTTTCTGTCTGGCATGGGTTATAACAGATCCTGCTGTGTGCTCACGGTACTCTCATTCTCTCCTATGGAACTATCCATTTTCTTGAAATGGAAGATGATTTACAACTAAAATTTAGATATAACAGATTTGAGGATAACATATACTATGCAACAGAATGTGTGTATTTATGGAGCTGAATCCTGTCATTTGTTTGATCTAAACAGTGCTTAACTGCTGCTGTAGACTGAGCAGTGGTTTATAGTATGCAGAGGAGTGTGGGGCAGAAATCCCTGAATTAACTCTAGTACAGGGCTCAGCAGATATGTGGTAGCTAATGAAGATAACAGTTTTGCAAAGAGCTGCACACCATGCTCCATACCAGGGCATGCTATCACCCAGATATGTGCTATTTGTGAATCCCTAAACTTTCCACAGGTGATCAAACCTGTCACAAGATTATTTTATCATGTACCTTAGGTCCAAACAGTATTGTTTTCTCTATTTTGACTTTTTGCGCCTGAAATGCTCTAGGAGTATCAAGTCCAACTGATGCCTTGGAATACCTACCTGAAACAGAGGCTAGTCAAGATTAAGAGAATAAAAGGGGATATTTAATGGAGGCCTTCATAGGTACACCTTGGGCAGTCAGAAGCCTCTGAGGGGCTACACCTAAGATGGAAAATGGTCATGAGTTTTTCACAGTTTGGTCCATTTACATATGAGGATTAATCCTTCAATTACAACTTCATTACAGGTAATGAAGTCATATACCTCCAGTTTGTTCCTCCCCAACTCACTTTTGTTTATACTTTCAGGGCAAGTAAGGTGTCCTTGAACTTCAGGCCTAGAAAGGAATTGTTTTGTCTGACCAAAATGTGAAGACAGTTAATAATACTCTACATGGAATTTTAGAGTTATACACTAAAGCAGTACAGGATTTGAAAAATATAAAAGCTAAAGTCCTAAGGCATCACAACCATCAACCCAGGACTGCCAAGTACACCACTGAATCCTGTCCCTAAGTGCCACATCTATATGGCTTTTAAATACCCCCCAGGGGTGCTGGGTCAATCATCTCCCTGAGCAGCCTGTTTCAGTGCTTGACAACCTTTTCAGTGAACAATTTTTTTCCCCAATATCTAATCTAAACATCCCCTGGCACAAGTTGAAGCCATTTCTTCTTGTTTTATGGTTTGTTATTTGGGAGGAGACTGACCTCCACCTGGCTACAGCCTCCTTTCAGGCAGTAGTAGAGAGTGACAAGGTCTCTCCTGAGCCTCCTCTTCTCCAGGCTAAACACTCTCGCTCCCTCAGCCAAGCCTCACCACATTTGTGCTCCAGACCCTTCAGCACCTTCACTGCCCTTCTTTGAATGTGCTCCAGCAACTCAATAGCGCAAATTGCTATGTAGTTTCAATGTGATAAGTGCAACAAATCCCACCTCAAAGAGTATGAAATTCAGAATTTGGATTTTTCTGCCTGGCCTAGATCTGAATCTGCCACCATTGTGTTTAGTGAAGAAAAAGGTGGGAGAGATGATCCACAGCCTCACAGAGCTCTGGCTCCCTGCAAATTACCCCATGTAATAGGTTCCCCTCCTATTACCCCATGTAATAGGTTTCTTTGGGGACCATATGACATTCATAATTTAGAGCAGCCTTGAGGCTTTTCTAACTTGCACCAGGCTTCAATCAGTCATCGCTGGGGTAATCTGGAAACAGCAGAAGTTGTTTTATTAACAGATCCACAGCAAAAGAGCCAACTGAAGGGTGTTTCAGCCCTTTGGTTTCCATAGTGCAGACACCAAAGCTCTTGGGCTGGTGCCCAGTACTATATATGGGAAAAATGGGTAAACTGTTCTCCACAGACAAAATGTCTTTTAGTGTAACTCATCTGTTACTATGGTTCTAAATTATTAATTTTTTTAATTAATGAAAATATGCAAATTAAGAAATGGCTGTTAAAAAGGTATAAATATATTTCATTGCCTAAAGTAATTAGAATAAGTAATTACTTAAACATTATGGTTTAAAATTGAATAATATCTTTGATAACAAGCTGAATAATGAGAAAATGTTTAATATGCATGATATAAACTACTTATCCTAGACACAGTCCTTTTTATACTGTTTACATAAGATGTATATATGCTTCACAAAACCTTATCATTGATACCAGTAATTTTTAAGGATGCCTTTGCTTTGTTCACTTACCTTTGGCTTGATATTGTAATAAATTAAGCTCACTAGGCTTAATTTAAGCAAGCAATTATACAGACACCTGACTGGTACTTTTAAAACATTATATGGACTTCTCCACGGTTGCATTTACAAGTTGTTTCCAGGCTTTTCTGGGCCATAGCTGCTCAGTAAAGATAGTTCTCTGCTGCTCAGAACAAGTAATTTATTCATTCCTTCCAGAAATCAATGAAAACCTACAGATCCTGTTAGGATGTTTTCCTGCAGACAGCCATGTACATTACGCTGTGCATGTGTGTCCTCAACAGGCACAGATGAAGGGCTTAATCTTATCCTCAGCAAGATGTGGTGACTGCTCTGGCACTCTGATTAATGTCTCTTGTTTCTTCTTTCCTGCTTCACCTACTTCCTAAGAAACTAATGCCACTATAGAAACACAGACTCCCACGCTTTCCTCCTCTCCACTGGTTCAAATGCTTTTGTCCTCTCTGGCACTGCCTATCGCTGATAACACCATCTGCAATGGCTGTGTTTTCCAAGCTCATAGACTTTGTCTAAGTGCTCCCACTATGGTGAGATAGAAATTTCCTGCTGTCAGGGCTGTCTGGTGAGCAGATGAGAGACTTCTCATGAAATCAAGGGAAGCAGAAATACAATGTCAGAGAGCACTGAGTGGGAAATATGGATCATTTAGGGACATGATTAAGTGGTGGACTTGGAAGCGCCAGACTTACAGTTGGACTCAATTTTGGAGATATTTTCCAGCCTCTGTGATTCTACGATTTCTAGATCAAGTATGGAAAAAAAAGATTTTAGTAATAACAAAATCAAAAAAGATTCTGTCATTAGTTACACCATTCAGTAATAGATCTTTCACTGATAGTTCTGTATTTTTCATAAGTCTAGTGTAAGTGCTCTGTCAAATTACTTCTTATACTTTTATATTGGGAGCGTACAATCTCTAGGAATAAAAACTGTTATACAAAAGTCAAAAACGGATATCGCTTTAGCTGCCAGACTAGTCACCTATTTTTGGTTTTACAATATGGCCCATGAATGCATTGTCAAGTATCAGAAGAGGTTTGGGTCATAAAAATGTTGAAGAGCAACAGAGAACAGGAAGGTTTTTTCCAGGGTTTTTCAGTTGTTACTATGCCTGTATTATCCTGCAAGAGGAAGGGTAGAATGATGGAAGCATAAAGTTTTTTCTTGATTCTCAGCAGATGGCTTGTGAAATATAATCCTATAGGGAGTACAAGGGCCCCTGAACATCCTGGATAAAGAAAAATGCATGACTGATATGTTGAACTTACTTTGTAGGAAGAAATTTTTGTGAAAATAGAACTTTAATTACGTGGTTAGAATTTTACAGTTAAATACCCAGACTTACATTCTTTCACTCCATGGATTACCAATCCACAGGTTTTGGACATCATCAGGACTATTGCCAGTGGTCAGGGAGGAAGGACTGCCTAACAGGCTATCTGACCAAATTGCCCTGAGGTACTGCACCAGAAAGGTGCTCTGAGCCCGAGAATTAGGGCAACTAATCAGCTCAGTCTGAGTAAATTAAATGATCCATTCAAGTCTGAGTGTCAAAGACATTGCAGAATTATCATGCTCCATCACTGGCTTTGAGCAGACAGCCAGATCTCAGCAATTCATTGCAAACTATATGTGTTTGTCTGCTGGCTCTCTATTAGAAAAATCCATCATCACTTCTCCCATAATTATTCTTTTGAGATTATTTCCGCAGTGTTTGGTGTGAAAGACATTCATAAGTTTGCACCTGTTGATTTCTGGCAACAGTTTGATTTTGTCAAGTAATTCAATGAAGTTCTGCCAGCACCAGGATGTCAGAACAAGTGAAAAACCTGAATAGACACATCTGTCAATCACATTAGGTGTCCAAGATGAAATGAGTGAATAAATGAAAGCCATTTATCTAGTGAGCAGCTGCTCTTATTACTAAAGATCCTGTTAAGATTAAAGCTGTGCTGCTAGTCTTTTTTTTTTTTTATGTAGGGAAAATAAAAGTAAATTTAATATTTGTAACAAATACTTTAAAATAAGATAGCTGAAAACACTTTCTAAGAACCATATTCTTAAAAAAATCTTTTCCTTCACCTGAACCACCATGTGTACCTTGAATGTGAGAAAATGGTATTTATGTTTTTGAAATAAAATCAAAATGAAATTAAAAGAAAATTAAATTAAGTCAATTAATAATAGCAATAAAAATATTTCCAGCTGAAAATCAATTTTTTCCACTATTTTTAAAAACTATTTTCTGTTTACACTAAAGCAGTTGAGGAAAACTGCTTCAAATCTTCTGAAACAGCTTGGTACTGCGAAAACAAAGACTCACTGAAAAAGATACCAGTTCAGAGTGTCACTCAGTTTATATCAGTCCTCAAAGCTTTTGAGCAAGAAACACGATTACTCTGAATGTACTTAGTTACAAATGGTAGCATCTGCCAAGCATAAAGATTGTGTTTAAAGATAAAATATTAATATTCTCTAGCAGTGCACATATTTCTCATTTCCTCAAGTGAGAGTGAAACTTAGGAGGGTAGAATCAGACAGGCTAACTGAACCAAGTGAAAATTTCAAGGATAATTTCAAGCCAACAACAGCCATACCCATGCAGCTTTTGAGGAAATACACCTAAATGATGGATGATGCTGCCTTGCAATGCTGGCTTGCCATGAACCATACAGAAATCTGACCTTGTTCTATAGAAAGGAGAGAAAAACAAAACAAAACAAAACAAAAAAAACCCCAAACATATTTGTAATCAGTTAAATGCAAAAATGAGCAGAGAAAATTCTTCTGAAATTTTTAATGTTAAAATAATAAGGGCAAGATTTTTAGCAGGTATGAATAGTCAAATTACAAATGCTATACACAAAGTTGCTATAATGGAGGCCTAGAACTGCACGTTGAATTGCAATAAAAATGACTCTGCAATGATAAAAGATTATATATATATTTATACTTACCTAGTAACCTAAAATACTTTAATCCAATTATATACATTCTCTCCTTTGAATGTACTTTTTCTGCACCTTTTTCTCATGCTTATTTACCTTTCAGAGGTGGCTTAAATGTTTACATGGCAGCAGGAAAGACAATTTTTTGCTTACAGAAAGTGTCCAGAGTGTTCATAATTAAAGACTGGTTTCCTTTACAAAACTCAGCCAAAATCTTTTCTATCCTCAAAGCCTGGGTCATGCCATGGTGTGAGGCCACTTCTCTTGCCATGCTAATGACAACTCAGAAATTTTAAGTCCCCTCATTTGCCTGATGAATAAATGCCTGCCCTAGTCACCATGCTTTTGTTTAATTTTTCACTGTGAGAAATCTTCAAGATCTTTTAGGGCAACCTTTAAACTTGAACTCCCCCATGCTGCTTTGAGAGGATGAGAAGCCCATTTAAATGAGGTGCAATTGCTAATGAAGCTGCTCAGAAATGCCTTGCTGTGGCACCAACTCGGCCTGCTTTCTGCCTGTACGTGTGTGGTTCTCTTTCATCTTAATATTTATATTACAAATTTGTTAAAGCAGAACCTTTTTCTTTCATGTTCTCTTTCTTTGCTTATTCACTGATTTCATAAATTCTTTTTCCAGTGCAGCAGCTGTTGTGCCATGGTAGCCATGAAAACCTCTGTGGCATTAATGGTTTTGACTAAGAAGCAGAGAAAACATTGTAATTTTCCTTAATCTTCCTTTTTTATTTTGAGTTTGCTGAAACCTGAAGCTCAGAGCTTCAAGCTGAAAAAGAAATCCATAGTTTGTGGTATAAAAAGTACTGGAACTCTCTGAGGTCCAGCATAATTTTCAAACATTTTAGGTATAATTTACCTTGTAACACATGTAATTTAGAAAGCATGGTTGTGTGGGTCTTCCCAACAAAATATTAGATAGATTCTGGAGCCAATAAAATGCTAATTGAAGATTGTTTCATCTAGCTATTTTTATATCTGGATGACTTCTAAAAATTATGTAGATATTGAAATATTAATACTAGGATTTTTATGTTTCTCAATGAAGACAATATTTACCAGAAATAAAGCAGATTAGAAAGGTATAGATTACATCTAGTTAATTTTTAACTTGCTTTGCTAAGTTTCTATAGAATAAGAAAATTAGAACCTGAGCATAGTTTAAGTTTGAAGGTATCTAAGTCCAAAGTCCTGCTCAGAACAGGTCAGCTTCAAAGTTAAATGAAGAGTGCTGTCCCATTAAAATTAAACAATCTTAAAGGACAGAGACTGTGCTGCCTCCTGACACTTTTTCTATGTATAGAGTTGGAATTTCTTTTATTTCAACATATGACCAACATGTGACCTTTTTATTGTGCTCCTCAGATAAAAGTCCACACCCAGCTAATTGCTAATTGCTGTGGCTAAAATGTCATCATCACTGAGGGAATGGGCACTCATCAGCAGTCCCACAATATCTGTAAGAGGCACCAAGCAGGGCTGTATCCCAGCATCAGGGTCAACAGTTTTTGCTAGCTGCAGGCTTTGTGGCTGTCATTTTTTCATAACCCTTGACTGTGCGTCCAGATCTGGAAAGACTCTGAAGACTTTTTTCTAGATCAGCTCTCTGAAAAACATCTGAATAGATCCATAGCCAATTTAAATTAAAAAAGTACAGAACAAAAGTTTAATTTTTTTTTCAGGGAAAACTCCAACATAACAAAATCAGTATCCATCAGTAATAATGTGGATTATTCTGCCTTTCATTTGCCAAAATGTGAATTTGCAGTGTTAAATTTCTACACTATTTTTTAACAGAAGATAGCAAAAAATGTACTATATCCATTAGGCCTTGGCTGCTTTTGGCTGCAGAACGAAAATCATGTTCAAGTCAACCATCATTCAGAGCAAGCTACAAACACAAGCCATTTTAGCCCAAGAGTACCAAGGAAGCTGCTTTTTCAGACAAATGTTTTGGCTGCCTGCCTCCTCCAATGTTTTGAACTGCTTTTCCATTTTGCCCTTGCTCACTTTTATAGCTCAGTGTTTTAAGATAAAAGCTGGCATAATTGTCCTCTTGCTGGTTCATTTACGTTTCCTTCTCAAGAGATCTTACTCTTGGCACATTCAGAACCCAAGGAACCACTGAAACTGTGCTTCATACAGCCAGCTGCAAACATGCTGCATATTGACCACGTGCTCAAGCACTTTGCTGAGCTGCAGGCAACAATCTCCCCTATGAATTGTCTTGTTTTCTTGAATGTGACACCTGGCTTACCTGGGTGTTGACAGACCAAGGGCATTGCCTGACCAGCATTCCTTGATGCTTCAGCATGCCGTGGCTCAGCCTGCCAGACAGAGGGAATGCTGACACTGCCAACTTCAGAGTAAAAAAAAAAAAAAAAAGTGGCATGAGCAGGGAAGTACTTATGTCTTGCACAGGGTTCATGTGTGCTGCACAGCTCAGCATTCTGCAGAAACACCTCAGCTAGCTCTCAACAAGAGCACTAAGGGCCATTTGCCTCAGCAGGAGCTCCAAGCAGATTTGTCCCCTGTTTAAGGGTTAAAGTGCGATGAAAGCCAAGCTGCATTTAAAAGCCTGACTTAAGGCACTGACAGAGTGCCTTAAGAGTGTTTATAAAAATAAAAGTTTTAATTTAGTTAGGTGTTCTTTTAGTGAGGTTGGAGTCCTGTCCTTTTTAATTTCTCTTTATCAATTGTTTTTAGCCATCTTTTGAAGACAGCTCATCTTTAAGCTACATAAAATGAACTTATTCCTTTGCCCAAAGACATTCTGTAATCCAAGGAATTGTTTTGTTTTGAATATCAGTATTCAAATACCATATTTTTTTCTCTGATTTAAAAGTCCTAGCACTGAGGTGCAATTTGAACAAGTGCCACAAATGGTTACCCCAGCCCTCAATCACTGGCTGTGCTGTGAGATCAGGGTTCTGTAGAAATATGGCCATGACTACACTAATAAGGAACAGAGTCTGTGCACGGACAGAAGCATCCACCCTGTTAGCTTGGCTCTTGGCAGACTTTTGGATGTAAACCAATTAACACCATCACAAACAGTCCTGGACCATGATGTGGGGGGTGGTGCACTCTAAGTATTGCTTCTAATAGGCAGTATGGATGCAGTTCCTTTGTTTTGAGAATTAGGAGAGTTTAGCTGTACAAATGTGGGTTGTGCCATATCATTTGTCCTCAGGGACAGAGAAAAGTCTCTGGGCCATTTTATTTACTAGTATAGACAAAGCTTTTAGAAAAACACCAAACTTGGCAATAGTTTTTAATTTGTATTGTGGTTCCAATAAATCTCTTCTTCTCTCAATGGCACTGTTATTTTTTACTGCAAAGCCATTAAGCTGAACAGTTCTTTAATAATGATTATCAAAACCAGGATCGCAAAGGGAAAAAAAAATAAGACAAACACTGGATTTTTTATAAATTGCCTCTATGACATACTCAAGATAATAAAAGTTAGCAATCTCAAGAGGAGGCATGTATGGATATCCTTTTAAATACCTTTAGAATAACATTTAATTAAAATATAATGTAAATATAGTGGCTTTACAACATAAATTGCTACATGGGTATAACATACAAAAAATAATTTTGAAACTTCCCATCTTGTACCTAAACATCTGCCATACAACTTTCATGTAGCACAAAGCAGTTAATTGGACACAATTATTTAATCTTAAGTAAAATGATACAAAATGAAACAAAAACAAGGGGAAAAAAATGGAAACGCACATAAAGCAAGAAGATAGATTGTTGTAACATGAGGTTCGTGCACACCCTGCATGATCTATTTTACTCAGGAGGAGGCCTCAAGCATAATCCCACTACATTTTTGCTCCAGAAAAGGCTGATGGCATGAGTAGCAAATTTTTTCCTCTCCTGTTCAACCTAGCAGAAAATTACTTCTTCTGTTGTCTTTGTTGAACACTGTAGGGTAGAGGGATGTGCAGAAAGACTTATCAGGGTGCAAGCTATATCCCTGCCAGCAAAGAAAGGGGAGGGGGCAAACCCTGAGGGAAAAAAAAAAAAAAAAAGTGGCACAGGAAACGTTGCTTTCCTTCACTCTTCAAAGAAGAGGAATGTTGTCAATATTGTCTCCTGGGAGTAGTGTTCCTGTGTCACTTCTGGCCATGACCTAGGAAAATGTCAGCTGGCACAAGTCAAAACCTTGCATGTGAACACATTGACAATCAAGTAGTATAAAATCACAGATGTCAGGCTCAAACCCATACATTCTCTGGAGATATGTTCAATATGTTTTGAATGGCAAGATGAAGAACTGACCTTCAATTTGGAAGGAGTTTTCTTTTTCTGGTATCTTCCCCACCTGCACAGTCTGAGCTCAAAGGTGGCTATTGAACTTTGTGGCTTGATCAATACACTTAAAGGGAGATAGCTTGGTCTGTAGGCAAAGGTACCATGTGCAAGGAACACACTCATGCAGCCAGAAGGAAGTCAGCACTGATGAGGTGGGATGCCAGCCTAGAGAATGAAATGATAAATTGTAAGAAATGAGAAGGAGGTAGTGGATGGGGGATATATGATATGACAGTGATCATAACACTATAAATTATGTCAGATGAGGATATTGTTTGTTAGTACAGTTCGCAGTAATACACACCATTTAGTCCTTGCATGATTCATATGATTAATGCTGTCATTTTGTCCTTCAAATAATTTACATTTGGTTTCTAAAACTCTTGGAATTATCAGTTTTAAAACTGATTGTAAGTATCATGGAAAGGATTACTAAATCCATTTAAAAAATTACTTTTGAAAAGGGCTAAAAGAAGTCCTCTGAATCACTGTTAAAAAAACTCTATACGAATTTTCTGAGACAAACCTGTTATATTTTTAATACCTTAACACTTGATTTTATCTAGAAAAAATTTTTATCTTGTGTAAAGATTTTTAATGTACTACTAACTGCTGCAACAGAACATTTCAAATATTATATAAAGTTAAAAGATACTCTGGAGAAAACAGGAAAATTGTAACAATTTTTGATTTTGAACTGCAATGTTTAGCTAAAAAAACAGAAGTGAGACCAGTTTGGACAGTGGCTGAACATGAAAATTACCACCCTAGTGCTTAGGGGAGAAGGTATATTAAGAAAGCCACTCTTGATCTCTTTAAATATCAGTCAGGGCATAGATTTCAGTTATACCATAAATGAAGCACTGAGGATGTAGAAGAACAGCATCCTGACAGTAAGTCCATTAACTTCTCCTCCCACAGACTAGGAACACACCCCCTTCAACAGGAATAGGAGGCCTTGAGCTTTTATAGGGTAGAAGAGGTAGAAGCTACCTCTTACCAAGGGGTAAGATGTTAAGATATTTCCATGGTTGTGTTTTCCTGGTTTAGGTATGGTATTCTCCAGTTTAGTACTGCCATTAAAAGGACCACATGCCACTCCCCCTCCAATGAGAGGCACAAAAGGCAAAGATCATGGGTTGAGATAAGAACAACTTACTAGGACAACGAGATAAGAAAACTGCAGTAACAGCAAAAATATTAATAACAAAAGGTACAAGATTATATATATCTATGTATAAAGAAACTATTTGCACAGAAACCCCCCTGCCATGTTTCCTCTCCTGTCCTGACCAGGATGTGAGAGGGTATCAAATGACATCAGGGTCCTGGCTATGCCCTCTTCCAGCTACTGCAGAAAGTTAACCCTGTCCTGGCCAAAACTAGGACTGTTTTGAACTCAGCTGACCTTGGAAGTAGGAAAGAAAAATCTGTCTCCATCTAGGCAGAAGGGAGATGATTCAGCAGAAGAATTGAATCCTCTTTATTACAATAATGTATTTGATAAAATAAAACACACTTTATAAACTATCTTATCTGATTTTGATATTGTCATCTTTGCATGGATCTGTGGACTTGGTTTGAGTTCAGGTTCTGCCATCCTCTCAATGACACTATCTCAGTGAGGATTCTCATAGCTGCCCTGTGGAGAGGCCAAGAATAGAGACTAATACACAAACTGCCAAACAAGAATGCCTAACATAATGTAAATGTAAATGTAAAGGCCGTGTGTTTTTCAAGTCTTTCTGAGGGAACAGATGTTTAATCTCTTCCACTGCCCCAAGAGGGGTGCAGAAACAAAAAGTTGTTCTTAAGAGGATTCTCTGCTTCCTTGCAGAGAGGTTTCCCATTGGTCATCTGAGTTTCTGGACTCACATTGATGAGCTTCCACCAGTTCAATCAAGGCTAACTAGCAGCAGACACATGGAAGTGAAAGAATGACTGCCAACACAGTTTAATTGACCCAGAAGAATCACCCTAGGGTGAGAGTATCAGTCCCAAGAAGTGGAACATTTTTAGACTCTGTGCAGGTAACACTCATGGTCATTTCTGTGTTTCACAGGAGTTTACCTCATTGTAAGAAAACAACCACAAATTATTATAATCCAATAAAACAAACAAAAATCTATAAAAGATTAATTTGATGCCATATGATAGTGAACTTCATCAGAAAAGAGTGGCAGATTCATTTTTATAAAATCATTCTACATTTGTCCTTTCCAGTAAAATATATGCTTTAGCTTATTATGAACATAGATTTTCCCTCTCTCTGTCAAAAATCAGGAAAGATATTAATCCCTTCACATTAGCCTTGGATCAGCTCATTACCACTAAATCTGAACTTTCAAAGGGAAAGTGCAAAGTTGTGAGGCATGGTGATAGCTCCTGTGTATACACACATGTAAAGAAAACAGGGACATGCCTGTGTTGATTTCAGTGAGTTTGTTTTATTTGTGCACAAGCACATCATAAATCTCCAATCCATATTACAGCACTGAGCAGGAGAATTCAGGAAGCTTATGTGAATGTTTTCATTTTCCTCCCATAAAGACATGCTCCAATTTACTATGGTTAAACATCAAGTGATTATTTTTGGAAAAGAGTTGTCAAAATTAATATTCCTGGAGGTGTTAATCATAGACACTGAGCACTGGAAACAATTAAGTTAACTTACAATTTTTGAACAGTTCAGAAAAAAACACTTTAAATTGCAGCAATTTTCATAGATATCTTTTTTTCTTTCTTTTAAGAAGAGAAAGCTTCTAATAACAGTATTGTGACCTTTCTGACAGCAGTTAGACAAGAAATATTTAAGAAAGTGGTTGCAAATGGGAGAAGAAGGAAGAGCTTAGTTACTTCCTGGAGATTTCTTTTTGAACAACTCCATAGCCTTTGGCAGTTTTGGAGCAGACAGATTGATCTGGTCAAATGGTTTATTGCTGGCATCTCACTTTCTATTGTACCAATCTAGATCTCTTCCCAGTGCATAATGAATTTTGCTGAAGGAGATTGGGAACTCATTTGATATATGCCACTTGACAAGGAAAGGAAACAAGCTTCCACAAGGCAGAAATTCCAAAATGGAAATCTTCCAGGTAAGCGACTTCTCTGGTCAATAGTAACAAAATTTCCTACCTGCTTATTTTATTCTAAAGAAGATAAAGGAAAACTGCAAAATAAACTATTTTCCTAGTCTTGAACAGCTTTTTATTCATAATCACAGAATAATGATTCTCACTGATTCCCTATTTATTAACATGGGCTTGTTAACTAATAGAGCTCATGTCTATTAATCTGCATGATATTAAGTAATTCTTACTCCTCAGGTAGTGCATTGAAATCTGTGAAATTGCAGAGATTTTCAGAAGACTTCTTAAATATGGGCCAAAAAAATCCCATTTTGACAAGTGATGTGTGCATTCATATCCACCCAAGTACATGTCCTACATGTACACTAAAACAGAAATACTGGCAGGAAGGTAAATGGAAATGCGACTTTATTGTCTTTTGGCCATACAGAATTACATCCCCAGGGATGAAGTACATTGAGAAGAGCACCTCTTCTGTGTTCACTCTGTAATGCATTTGCATTTTCCAGAGAGCTGGTAAATACTCAAGATATGTTCTTTCAAGAAGCATCTGTAGGATCAAGGTGAAATTAAGTCAGATTTTTACCATGAGTTCACACATGAGAGATCAGTCATGGCATGAAACAAAGACACTGATTGTTGTCCTCACCACCTCTAAGACATAATCTAAGAGACCTCCACTGTCTTAAAGATCCAGCAACAAAGAGTCCATTTCCCTTGTGGATTACCGAATAACTACGGAAGAACAAAATCAGAACAAGCATATGTGATAATTCACCACCTTCCCAATACTCTCCCAGCACCTGTTTTCCTTTCAGGGGATTCTCTCAATCCCAAACAAGCTCCTTGCAGCCATGGGGTCCTTTGAGCCCTGTGTCAGTCCTGAATAAGGTCCCAGGAGCTCATGGCACATTAGGATGGCACATTAGGATGGCACATGTTGGACTTATATTTAATAGTTGCTTCTAGACATACCACAGACAATATTGATGACTTCCTAAACAAGCCATGGAATAACACTATTTAAGCTGCCTTGGCTTAGATAAAAGCTGATCACAAAATTAAAGAGCAGTGATATCTTTAGTACTGTGCTCCTGCCACAATCACATGAAGAGACACCAGTCCTTATCAGTAATACCTGAGTTTGCTGCTCTAGATAAAATAAATAAAACAGTCTTAAAACAAATGTGCAACATCATCAGACAGGACAGAAAATCATTGGAAATTGGATCTTTATTAAACATTCAGAAGATAAAGGACAACTTAAAAAATATTAGCAAAATCTAATGTGAAGAGGATAGAAAGTATTTTTAAAAATTAACAAAATGGAAAAAATAAAAACACTAGTAGCAGCTACAAATCAGAAAACTGGGTTTGTAGAAAATGGGTAAAGGAAACAAAATATTTCCCCCAAAAATATATAGTCAGCAGAGATAAGAGCAAGAGTATGGAGAGGACATTTTAGAAACAAAAATAATTCCAATAGTGGCATTAATTCATTATTAGAGCTGGTAGAATTCTTATTAATAATGATGAGATCTTAGGAAGGGCAGAAATGGTCAGTAAATACATGTCTTGTGCCCTTGGGAAAACCTTGATAGTGAGTTTTATTTCAGTCATTAATAACCAAACATAGAACACTAGTTTAAAAAAAACATGTAGGATCAGCAAGTCTGGAAAACCTGTGCAAAAGAACTTCTGAAGAAATATCATAGAGAGGAGTTCTTTGGACCATCAGTGCTCATTTTAGTACATCTTTGAAAAAAGACAAAATGTGTCACTAATTAGGTGGTAAAACCTAAATTACTTATAAGGCTGTGAGACAGAAACAAGCAGGCAAAGTAATCTGATAAATAACAAGGTACCAGGGTAATAAAAAAAAATTAAAGATATGGAAGGTAATTAATGAAAATTCACAAAAGTTTATACAAGCAACTCTTGTTTAACTAACTTGCAAGTTTTTTCTAAAAGATTAAAAGTTGTGTTATCAAATTCACATGTCTTGGTGGTTCTGCCATCATCTCACTTAGCGATGCAGGACATTCTGATTAATTTAAAAAATATAAAATTGGCAAGGCAAAACAAAATAAAACAAGATTAAAACTTACACTCTGTTACATTTTGAGACATGCTACCCAATTCCTACTAAATATGAGTATTTTATTTATATATTTGCATTTCAGAGAAGCTTTAGAAGTTATCTGAACTAAACCAGAAAATCTCTTGATAAAAGGTAACACAGAATAAAAGTAAAAAATGCAGAGGACAAACTCCAGACCTTGCTGTTCAGGAAATATGCTCACAACCAAACAATGTAAGAGGCAACACCAGGAATAAACATCTTTGATTATCTCTGGAATCTAGAGCGCATTAGTGTTTCTGAATTCCCAGATACAGGTGCTGACCCCTGCCTCATCCTGGCTTTCCATTAGCATGCTGTCCAGAAAGCCACCAGCCATTTCCCACATCCCTGTCTCCATGCAGCTGAAATCTAAGCACAAGATCTCGTTATACAAGGAGCAAGCAGGATCTGGGGTATCTCCTGGTGTTCCCTTGCAGTTAAACTTAGATGCAGCCTTTGAAAAGGAATTGCTGATGGTAGAGGCAATTGCAATTGAAGGGTCAAAAAGGTGATCCTTGGGTGTATAATTACAGAAGGTGAAGCAGCAAAGGGAGGTCAGATTGCATCTGCATTTGGCAGCAGTTAACGTTGGAATGCTAGGTCCTTTCATCTGAGCACATTTCAGGGGTGTTATAGATTTCAAAGATCTCGCAGGAAAATTTGAAGGACACATTAAAAATGGAAATGTTTCACTGCAAAATCAAAAGACAATCAGTCTGACTTAAAGAACTGACAGATAAAGCCTTCCTTGATCACATTCTATATGCCTTATTAAATCTCTGTTGTCCGTGTGGAGTAGAAGTTTAAAAGTGTCCTGAATCTATAAAACTACTTCAAAATTAGATTATTAAGCAAAATTTGAAGGTAGACATATTTGGCTAGTTTTAGAGTGACAGCGTTCAGACAGAAAAAAGATTAATTCATAAATTCTATTATTATAGGGGATGTCACTGTAGGTGACCACAGTGGACCTACACAATAATCTCTGGGTATAAACCAGCTTTCAACCAGGTTTGAAACCTGCAGGTGCCAGGTCATGTTGAAAACAATGGCCATTTATTCCTTTGCATCACCGCCCATGCTTCATCCGAAGAATTCTGCATATAGCCTTGCACTAATAGGCTTAGCTGTATTTTAATAGATAGATTAGTCAGTGTTTGAAATGAA